>CATIWO010487452.1:0-13419 GCA_949673435.1 Macaranga tanarius
GAATATACACCTCTACGAATCTTCCATGTCCTCGATAAGGAATCTCAATCCTTAGGGTTATATTCAATTAAAATTACGTCACTTTCTTTTAGGAGTTCTCGAGTATTCTAGCATCATTGGTATCTCATTGTGCCTCTCGTATAAAACATCATTCTTGAACTCCCTATTTTCTCATATTGGACATATTTTTACTCATTGTATATATATATAGTTACTTAATCTCTTATCATTCCTTTTCTTTAGGATTGAAACCTTAGTTCCACTAAATTATCAGTTCCTTAATTTATTATCTTTCAGGCCTCATTGTTAACGTACATACTTTAGTCTCTACTCGAAGACTTCAGAATTTCCATAATTCTTTATTCTATTCTTAAGTTAATAAGTCCTCACTAAGAAAGAGTAAGTTCGTATACACCTATATGGTAGGACGTGTATTCGGCCCTAGTCTTCGACTATACACAACTACCCAATTATACCATGCACACTTAAACTATACTTTCAACTAAAACTTTGAAGGCCCAAACGGAGGCCTAAATGGTCAAATTTGAACATCAAAATGGGGTTCATCAGGTTCCCTTAACAAAGGTCATATAGCTCTCTGAAGTAGCTTCGATTTGATATATTACGGGCCCCGTGGCTCATCCGATGCTGAAAGTTAGATCCTTCTTAAGCAACGCTACGCGTCTCGACCATCCAATTTCGACTATACATCGATATATTCAACTTCGACGATTAAACTCATTTTCTGACATTTCAATTGTTCTAGAATGTTATTCTAATGTTCGGTTCACGGTTATATTTTAATTAAACCAAAAGTAAATAAAGTCGGGTGCGGTTCCGGGTGCAGAGGCGCGAACTCTGTGCAGGGGCGCCAACTTCACTCGCGGAGGCGCCGACTTCCTCCAGAGGCACCCGACTTCCCTCCAGAGGTGCCGCCTCAACGTAGAGGCGCCGCCCTCTGGCCTTCTGGGTAGGCAGCAGCAGCAGATCTCACAAATTTCCCGATTTTCAAACACCCAAAAGCTCAGAATTGACATAAACAACACTCTTAAACATATTTACGACATGCATACATCACAATTACGTTAAAATCTAGCATTTAAACGTCAAATTCATATACTTAAATTCAAATTCAAATTAAATATATAAATTTTGAACAAAAACTCAAGTTTAAGGGCCACTCACTTATTTTTCCAGCGGATTCTTTATATTTTCTTGTCAGATCCGGAAATCTCTTTTCTCCAGAGCTTCTCTTCCTTTTTCTTCTCTTCCTTCTTTTTCTCTTTTTCCTTTCTTTTCTTTCTCTTCTTTTCTTTTATACTCCTTCTTTCCACTTTAATCCCTCATCTTCCTATTCTTTATCTCTTAATCCTTCTACTTGCAATCCTTTCAATCAAGTCCCCATTTTCTTTTACAATTGCATCCTTCCAAACTTCCTTAAATAAAACTTAATTATTTCTTATAAAAACATTATTTACTTCCTTATCAACATAAATAAACATCAACTCTAATTCACATCAATTTAATATATATGAAAAATTCTTAATTATCATTAACTTTAATTAATCCGGTTCAAGGACACGGATGTTACATTGTGAGTTATTGAGAAATAAATGTTTAAACCTCTGTTAAATTACGTAAAGTATTCATAATCTTGTAAGGGATTTATGAGATCGTGTCTATGTAATACAAGTTTCATAACATGAAAGCAATAAAATGAAAGGTATTACGAATATTAAATGTTGTCCCATAGTTAAATAGCATAGTATTAGAAAACTATTTGAATATTTGAGAATTTAATTTTAACTTCAAATGACTGAGTTATTTTAAATATTTATGATGATTACTTATTATAAAAGAATTGATAAGTGTTTATTAATAATACAATAGCACATATAAATCTTACTCTAACTACATTGTTGATATCAAATCTTTACTTCTATAATTTATTCTTTGGGATCCTAATATAATGTTATTCTTTTGATAGTTTTTATTTGTATTTTGTTTCACTCACTGAGTATTTTTTCTTGAAAATACTCACCACTCTCTCTTTAATATTTTTCTAGAGTGACTAGTTATATGAGAGTTGTTGGAAGATGGTTGGGTTATTAAGAGTAGATGTCAAAAAGATAGCTTAGGGTGTAGCAGATTAAGCAAGTGGTGGAGAGATTTAGGAGTAATGCTCTGCTAAAATATTTTATTATGGAAATGTTATGTGTTTAAGTGGATTATATTCAATAATTTGTAATTTGAAATTTATGTATAATTAAAAAGTAAGGTTTGGAATGGTTATCTTACATATGTATAATAATCTATGATAAAAATAAGTATGTTTGCATTTACAATATAATAAATAAATTATTAACAAAATAATTTTATTAATTTTATCATTATTATTACTATTATTATTATTAACAATAAATAAGAATGTAGAATGTCCATTATATTTCAATTTAAACTTAAAATATGAAAATAAAAAAATAAACATGTATTGTTCCAAATTTTATAATCCATTAATTTATTTTTCATTTATTTTAGATATTATTGATTCTCATTTTGATTTTGGACAGAAAAATGATGTTATTATTCCTGATTTTGTACTACAAATTTATTGTGCATTTTTATTTATACTTTCTAGATGGACGTGTTTAAATTTTCGAAATTCCTATTTTGAACTGTATCATAGCAATCCGTTTCGAAAGAACTGAATTTCTGTGCTAACGCCGGTATGGAAATTTTTAAATTTAGTATAGTAGTGGAGATTTTATTTTTAAAATTCCTAAAATTTAGTATGGTTTCAAAGATTTTAAATCTCTGAATTTCTCTAACCTGTACTTACCCCTACAAATGGCACTCTACAAATTTTACATATGATAGTTTATTTTCAAACCACTTTGAAAATTCTAAAAATCTATCAACGAATTATTTTTTATTTAATTATTTTTTAAAAGTTTATTTTATTTTCTGAAAAACATTTTGTAGTTTTAATATACTTTATTTTATATTAATTTTAATTTATTATTTGCAAATTTTATCTCTTCTTCTTTCATATTATTTAATTATAAATTTATTTTATATTTATTTGAACTTATTACTTGTAAACTTTATTTCTTCCTATTCCACATTATTTAATTATAAATTTAGTGGATAATTAATTAAATACCATTATAAATATCCAAATTCAATGGTATAATTTAACGTAATGATTTTTTTAATTGTTTATTTTGAATGGTATAAAAAAGAGATAGAAGACGTAAGTTATATACTTATTATCACTTTTAGGAAGGTATTTCTCATTGCATCATATTCTGAGCTTAATTTATTGGTTATTACACAAATTTCATGTATTTGTTAAAGATTACAAATCCAAAACTGCAATGATATTGGATATAGTATTTCGTCTCTCCAATATTCATAGCTACTAATCTACTATGTAAAGGTTGAGGTACACATAAATAATTCTTTATGATACTTATTGAATACACTTTTTCACATTTCTTTATATATATATATATATTTTTTTTTACCTTAATTGTGTTGAGTACTAAATTACCTATATAGTCTCTAATATTCATGGTTACTATATATATAGAGATTAAAATATGTGTAAATAATTTTTTAAGTATTCATTGAGCATTACTCAAAATTAAGAACTTAACAATTCTCTTAACTAACAATACATATTTTTACATGATATTGTAAACAAATTTGTACAAAATGAATTTGTAAATACATTTTGATTATAATTATGAATTAGAAAATAATTTATTAATTTTTTTATTTTAGAAAATAATTTGTTATAAAATAAATCACTCGGACAATGCACAAGTATTTGCCTAATTTTTATATAATTATAGCGTAAAACAGTCGAAACTCCGAAGTGGAAGTCCCATCGCCAGTTTTTGTTTTGGTGTGAGGCTTTTGTCAAAATGGTTAGCTTATCCAGCAAATTTTAATAATTAACCAAAGTTTAAAACTACAAGAGAATTGATACAACAGAAGCATGCATGTCCTTAACAAAAAGTGCCAATGACCCTATTAAAAATATCAACTAACACATGGTTCTTAATGCTTACTTAAAGTATTTGCATAATTTACGACTCTCAAGTGCAAATTTTTCTGCCATCAATATCACTTGTGTGGCTTCATGCACACAAATGCTTGAAAATTTTGACAGCTTCTTGGATGGCCGGTGCTCTCTGTGAACTAATATATGTATATATGCGATATGAATGGCAAAATAAACCACAAAATTGAACACGAACAAATCTTAAAAATATCATCTCAGGATGTATCCAGAGAAATGTGCAGCAACAACACTTTTACGGACAAGTCCGTAACGCGGAATTCCTACATAATAAGACACTTCAATCTTGAGGGACTTTTTTTTTTTTTTTTGAACAGAATCTTGAGGGACTTTGGTGCAGGCAATACAGCATCATGAACAATATGATGTAACATGTTCTTATACCGTGTGATAAAAAAAAAATAGTATTAATATATATATATATCTTATTGAATTTCAAGCTTTTATTCCCAATATTTTCTCTTTAATTAAATAAGGATAATCCATACATAGTCAGCATATACAGGGGTTAAATATACTCAACGATCTAAATTTGTCCTTTGAGCCAAGACTCGGAAAAAGTAACTTTTTTTTTTTTTAAATGCACAATGCAAATATAAGGAATATGCTTTCACGTGAATTCACGTGATACATGAATTATAAATTAATATATAGTTTATTTAATTACTTTAAAATATAAATAAAATAAAATAATTCAAATATATATAATAAAATAGAAATTATAAATCAATTAAATAATTTTTAAAAACATACCGGCATCTTTTTTTAGTTTTACTTGATTTAATAAAATAATTTTTTTTTTTGTGAAGTACTAGTGCTCAGAACCCATTAGAGTCTGACTAATTCAGTTTGACCTGGTTAGGACGTCAAGAGTGATAAAAATTTCTCATCAACTATTTAACATGATTATATTTACTAGAAGTCGAACTTTACACTTTACCTTAACCGAGAACAATCCCAACCATTTGATTATGATGTTATATTTGCTTACCAATTAGAGGTGGATCTGCATGCAAAACATTTTAAAATAATGCAAAAATTGATATAAAAAAATACGCTTTAAAATAATTCAGAAAAATTTCTATTTTTGATTAATCCCATCTTAGAAAATGATTGCTCTAATTATTGCCGTCATAGTATGATTTTGGAGGAAATTGTACCACTGCGTTCAGTTTTTTTCTGTTTCTCCAGTGAATGTTGCAAATGACAATGTATGTCGTTAGAGGAACCATCCAAGAAATTTCTAATGCTTGGAAACCTTAATAAGTACTTTCAGTCCAAAGCAACCTTTGGAAGAGCTAAAAGAGCATCCCCCATTTCAAAATGGAGTCATCGCTGAATCATCATTATTCCAAAAACAATAAATGCTTTATAATCAAGGCAATTAATAGAACTCATCTTCAAATTATGTTTTTTCTAAATTTAGCTAAGAAATTTTATTTCTTTGGTAATTAAAGAAGTGGTGGGGTGGTGCGCTTGCTGAATGCAAGCTTAAAGGTGGGAGTCTCCCACCTTCTCCACCAAAATCCAAGGTTTTGTTTTTTTGGTGTCCTATCTGAGTGGGGCTAACACCAGCTAACACTCTTTCCGTGTGGGGTTTAACACCGGATATCCAATGTAGTAGAGTGGGGTTTAATCCCTCTTCCCCCCGCTCTCCCAAAAGCCCACAGGACTTTAAACGATAAAAAAAAAATTTATAATTTTTTTAATATTATAAAATTTTTAAATATTTATCTATTTAATATTCAACTTTAAAATATAATTTCATTCCTTGCAAACACATTAATATATATAGTTTATAGATTCATCCCTTGAAAATATATGAATAGTGGATAGCTAATAAAACCCAAAAAAGTAAAAGGATAATGTGGAAAGGTTGAGTAGTTAAGTGATATAATTCCTTTTAAAATCATAAGTTAAGAGATCAATCTTTGCCTCCCATCTTTTAGATTAAAAAAAAAAAACCTAATACACAGAAGTTATAACTTAAAAAAGTTATTTTGATTTGTCTAATAATAAAAAAATAAAAAAATTAATTAAAATATAAATTATATCCGTATGGTTTATTAGATAATTAACTACATTAAAATTTCATCCATTAAAATAGAAGATGAAATTAAACCTTTTATTTTTCTAAAAATAGACCCACAAAAGAAGTATTATAAACCAAGTTCAAGTAATTGGATCGCATTCATTAATAAGTGTCCACTTCAACCCCTACTTCTCCGAAGCCTACAACGTACCATATGTGATTTGAAACTACCTGAAAAAGTGCACAAAGAGCCATTTGGCAATTGCTTTCAATTATCAAAAGTTGTTGCTTTAGGCCAGCTATGACAATTATCTAAAGCATATATTGCATGAGCATTGCTTGCTGGGAAATACTTTCACTCAAACTGTTGCTTTATCATATATTGACAAGGGGCTCGCTAATTATATCACTTCATAGTATTTTTTTTTTTATAATTATTTTTCATATTTGTTAGCTATAAGTGCTCAGACTATTCGAATATATACTTCGTAAATATTTTATAATATTTTAATTAGAAAAGGTGAACAATTCAATGCATAATTAGATTGATGGAATTAATTAATATGGCGGCAAAGGATTTTTTTTTTTTTTCAATGCAGCTAGAAGGTAATAGACACTTAATTACAAAATAGTAGAGAGCAAATCGAATTATGATGTGGCTGTTAATGGTAACAAAACTATTTCTGCACTTTAATCCAACAATTTAAATTTTTAAATATAATATGAGAGTCTATATATTTGGAAGTTATTTTCTTTAAAATAGAAATTCTCTTCTAACTTGATAGAAAAAAAAAATTTAACAACAATTAATAGTTTACCACTAGCATATAAACACGTATTAAATATATCGGTAGTCACTAAATTTTGCATTTGTTTCATTTTGGGTATTGAACTTTAATTTGGTTCATAGAGGTAACCCAACTTTAATTTTATTTTATCCGGTGGTCACCCGATACCGAAAGTCGAATATTTTTAGAATATTCTGAGAATTTGGTGACTAAAATAAAATTAATTAAAGTTTAGTATCCAAAATGAAACAAATGCAAAGTTTGATGACCACCAATACATTTAACAACCGGAATATTTCCAGAATATTCGGCTTCCGACACCGGGTGACCACCGGATAAAATAAAATTAAAGTTAGGTTACCTCTATAAACTAAATTAAAGTTCAGTACCCAAAATGAAACAAGTACAAAGTTTAGTGACCACCGATATATTTAACCTCATATAAACACTTATAGTATATTTTTTTTATTTTAAATTAATAATTTATATGCATATCAAATAATTAAAATGGCCGGTATAGAATATTTCATGTTCGGTTAGAATTTTTTTTTAAAATTTTTAATATATTAAAATTGACATATTTTTATTTATTTCTTTTGAATTCAACTAATATTTACATGTGTTAATGATAATAAAATTAATATTAATGATTTGATAATAGAATGTTAAAACTTGAATTGGTTTACCAACAAAATAAATATATAATTGGCAGTTCAATATGCGTAATATTGACCTAATCATGACATTAACTTTTATATGGGAATTGCAAAATAATTTGTAGTAACTACAACAAGAACATTATATATATATATATATATATATATATATATCATTTAAGCTAATATGAAAAACAATGACTGCATTATATATTTTGTCTTATTGAAGAAGAGAGAATCTGCTAGGAAAGTTCCTCTTTTTTAAGCTTGAAAGTAATGGGATATTTCGAACCTCTTGCTTTATATAAAGGAGCATTTGCTAGCTACTTGCTTCATACTCACCAACAAATAAGCAAAAATTTGAGTGAGCTAATATATAGCTACTAAAAAAGAAGACCCAAAAGTCGATAGTTTCTAGTCAAGAAAAGTTAATGGAGATTGAAGAAGTGAGCAGCTTTGAATCACTGCCCCTCCTCTCCTTGAACCATGTCTCTTTGTTGTGCAGATCAGTCTGGGCTTCTGTCAGATTTTATGAGGATGTTCTAGGCTTTGTTATGATCAAGCGCCCTTCTTCTTTCAATTTCAATGGAGCCTGGTTAGTTTCTTCTTAATTACACTAACAATTAAGTTGTGGTCGTTTCACTGGAAACAAAAGTTGGTTTTTTTAGTGAATTATAATTTGATCCTGTGCAGGTTGTACAATTATGGCATTGGCATACATTTGATCGAGAATCCAGCACTCGAAGAGTTCGACCCCATTATTGAGCCTCGTCCTATTAATCCCAAGGATAATCACATCTCCTTCCAGGTAAGATTTAATCCAAAACCAATATAACACTAGCCGATTCTGAAATATTAGCATGAACTTATTATCTTGCGCTACAAGGCAGAAAGTCGAAATGAACTACAACAATATAAGTAACAAAACTTGCTCCAAATTCTATTCTTTTCTGCAGTGCACTGATGTTGGACTTGTCAAGAGAAGGCTGCAAGAAATGGGAATGAGGTATGTGACAGCAGTGGTGGAAGATGATGGGAACAAGGTTGGTCAGGTTTTCTTCCATGACCCAGATGGTTACATGGTTGAAATATGCAACTGTGAAAATATCCCAGTTGTTCCACTTGCATCGTGCACATTCAGGCCAAGAATGGGAAGCTTCAAAAGAGCAGCACCCAACAAATGTGGGTTCATGGAGAATGTGATGATGGAGAGCTTGAGCATGGACATGATGAACATTTCATTCTGATTCATCAACTTTAAGATGAGTTTTCAAAAGCAATGGTGATCAAATTTCAATTGTTCATGTTGCAAAAATTTGCATGCCTTTTTACAAGGTCTTAACTATATAAATATAAATATATGTTAATGTTTTGGGGTGGGTCATGATAATTTGGTCAGTTGGGTTGTAATAAGATTTGTAAGAAAAAATGAGTTGTACTGGGTTTGTTAAATACTTTAAAGCCGAAGATATGGCATTTGAATTCTGTCAAGGTCAAAATGTTAAATATGAATTTCTTCATTCAGTTTATTCAAGAATCCTTGCTATTTATCTTTTTTTTTTTTTAAGCTGTAGAATCAAATAAATCTGTTATTGTGTTTGCTGTTAACATAAATAAATAAATATACATATATGCAATGATATGAGAGTTAATGAAAAAACATTCATCAATATTTTTGTTTAGATAATTTTATCTTTTGGTTTAGTGGAGGGCCAATGTACCGTAGGTTATATAACAAAAATAATCATTTCCTTATCAATTATCACAAATTTTTACCACTATTGGTGGATGGTGTTTATAGAAACTTGAATTCAACACTCTAATAATTCTCGCAAATAAGAACACAAATAAGGCCGTTAATTGAGTTATTTATATAATATAATTTAATAATTTTAAACTATAATAGCCAAAATCATCTATAAAATTATTAGACTTCTTTTAGTAATTTTTAGATTTTAATCTAATTTGAGTTGAAGGAGAAAACTATTTTTCAATGTTTTAACTTGCAAAAATTCATATTTTCTTTTTCCTCCAATACATTTGCAGTTGCTGGTGTTTGTCTTTAAGCTAGGAAATATTCTTACAATTAAGAGATAGCCTTGCTACATGTGAGTACACCTTCCACATTGTTGAAAGCACTATTCGTTCCTATATATATATATACCGTTTAGTTTGTAAGGTTCTATTAAAAAAAAATTTACTTAAATTCTTATCATATATATTGAATTTTTCTTTGAAACAACATCAGTTAAAGTATAAATAAAAATTGATTTCGTATTTAAGAAGAACTAGTTAATTTCATCTTCTTTCAATTTGGCTTCCAAGAAAGAAAAAGACTCATCTCAGATTCTGTTGTCAATTTGTGATCATTTTCACTAGGATTGTTGCTAACAATTTAGCTTTTATTAATTTTGATCATCTTTAGGACTAGAAAGAAACAGCAAAATAGCAAGTCATATTTGTGTAAATGCAATGCATCTCTGTATATGTGTTAGTAGTAATATGCTGATATCTGTGAAAAAAAAAAACATGCTGCTGATTCTTGATTCCTGCATTTTTGTAAATGCTATCGAATTTTTTTTTTTTCAGCTTGGCCCTGTTAGATTTTAAACAACTTAAGCACAAAGGAATAATTAAACTGAATATAACTTTATAACAACAAGACAATATACTTATAATATTAAATATTTACTCTCATAAAATCTATTATATAAATAATAAGCCTGTATTTCTAATATATGTTTTTTTTTTTGTCGTTCATATTCATCTTTTTCTATTTATGTTTTCATACTAAGTTGTATATGCTTATTTTTAATTGTAAAAAAATGGTTATATATCGATTTTTATAAAAATAATGATTCTTATTTTTATTTGTTTAAATAACGTTAACTTTTTTTAGTTAATATATTAACCATTAATTTGCGTGCATTGTTATTAACTATTTTAGACATTTTTATTTTTTAAAGTCAATTTTATATTTCAACATCCCCCCTTAAATTTGATTTATCACTATGAGCAGAAACCTCAATTTGATAAATGTTTCAGTTTCCAATGGTTTGTTGAAACTATAAGCAATTTGATCTTCAGATGTTATGAAATTTACTTCCACGTGTCTTTGTTAGCAATGCACTCTCTAATATTATATTAACAAAAAAAAAATCATAATATAACAAATTTATATTAATAAAAAAATAAACAGCAATTGACTTATATTTTAAAATATAATTATCATATATTTATTAATATATTAAGGAATTATTAATTTATGTATTAGATGGACATTAAAAGATTTTTGTGTAATTTATTATTTTATGAATTTAGTTAATTATTAATTTATATATTATATAAGGATTTTTGTATAATATATTATCATATAAATTTAAATAATTTAATTTAGTACATTCATTCCGATTTGGAACCAATTAAATAACTTTTTATTTGAATAATAGAAGTTAACATACACACGGCACGGGGACACTATACGCCATCTAACAACACCATGGTGATTTTGTTAGACGCAGAATTAGGAGTGAGCACAGTCCGGTTCAGTTCGGAGAATGTAATTCTCCAGAATTGCTCCATACTATCAGAGATTTAAAAATTAAGGCTCCAGAATTGCTCCAAATTTTTGGTTCGGGATAATTCGAAGATTAAAAATTTTGGTTCAATTCAGTTCGGAGATCGATTATTCTCTGAATTAAAAACTTCAGTTCAATTTAGTTCAGATATCGGTTCTTCTTCAAATTAAAAAAATAATAAAGATATAATTCAAATCAAATTATCAAATTACAAACCATTTCATAATTTTATTATAAAATTAAATAATTTCTAATAGTTTTATTTATCATTATTTTTTATTATAAAAATTTTATTAACATATATACAATATATATTCTCTAATATACCATACAATTATTAAATATTTTTATGAAAAAATTTATATAAATAATATATATCATAGAATAATATATAATAACAACCCCATAACTATTAAAAAGTATATTACATTAGAATTTTATTATTGAAGATAAATTAAAATTTTTAAACATAAATTATATTATAATATTTTGAAATGCGATTTAGTAATTTAATATTTATTTAATTATGATTTAAAATAATTTAATTTATGATTGAAATTTTTTATTTTGAATAATTAAATTGATATTTATTATTTTAGATTAAATGTTAATAATTGGTAGGCTTAATATTAATAAAATGAATATAAAAATTAAAACTATATATATATATGTATAATTCTATTAAATTATCGGTTCTAGTTTCGGTTTTTCGGTTCGTTACAATTCGGAGCGGTTCGGGATAGATCTCGGTTCGGAGAATTCAAAATCTACCTGTTCCAATAAAAATTTTCGGGACAGTTCGGTTCGGAGAAAGTCAAACTGTCAACGGAGATTTTCGGTTATGGAGATTTTCGGTTCGGTGTTTCGGAACAGTTCGGGTTCTCCAAGACCCATGCTCAGCCCTACGCAAAATGGTATATATGCCACACACATACACGCTAACTTGGCGATATGAAATCCAATACCAGAGCATGGAACACCACGAAAACACCATACTATCCACACCACACACATAGCTATTATTTTTACTTTTGAATAATATAAGTTAACACACACACACAGCACAGGGACACCACACGCCATCTAACAAAACCATGGTGATTTTGTTAGACGCGGAATGATATATATACCATATACACACGTTAACTTGGCGATGTGGGATCCAAGACTAGAGCATGGAACACCACGAAAGCACCATACTATCCACACCACACACAGAGCTATTATTTTTTCTTTTGAATAATAGAAGCTAATACAAACACATGGCACAGGGACACTACACGCCATCTAACAAAACTATGGTAATTTTGTTAGACGCAGAATGATATATATGCCACACATACGTACGTTAACTTGGCGACGTGGGATCCAAAACCAGAGCATGGAATACCACGAAAGCACCATACTATCCACACCACACATAGAGCTATTATTTTTTTTGAATAATAAAAGTTAACACACACACATGACACATGGACACCACACGCCATCTAACAAAACCATGGTGATTTTATTAAACGCGAAATGGTATATATGCCACACACACACATTAACTTGGCGATGTGGGATCCAAGACCAGAGCATGGAACACCACGAAAGCACCATACTATCCACACCACACACATAGCTATTATTTTTCTTTTGAATAATAGAAGTTAACACATACACGGCACAGGGACACCACACGCCATCTAACAAGATAATGGTAATTTTGTTAGACGTGGAATGGTATATATGCCACACACACGCACGTTAACTTGGCAATGTGGGATCCAAGATCAAAGCATGGAACATCACGAAAGTACCATACTATCTACACCATACACAGAGCTATTATTTTTTCTTTTGAATAATGGAAGTTAACTTTAAAAAAATTATTAATTAATTAAATATTATCTGTCAATATTTTCCTATATATCTTAGTAATAATTAAGCCAGAAATATGTTAGAAATATAATAACGAGGCCATATAAAATGACAATTGGCCTAGGGCTGAGCGGGTCTCGGAGCAGTCCGAAGAACGTAAAATCTCCGGACCCGACCCGAACGTCGGAGATTTCAAAAAATAATTCTCCGGACCCGGACTCAAAAATTAAAATCTCCACTCTCAATTGCTCCGAAAAATCGGAGCAAGTCGGAGCAGAGATTCGGAGAAAATGGAGATTTTATTATCTAAAAATAATAATAACTATATATCTTATTGTTGCATTATATTAAATATATTATATCCAATAAATAGTACTATATGCCTTATAAATTTTATATATTAATTTTTATT
>CATIWO010487493.1:0-16195 GCA_949673435.1 Macaranga tanarius
TAAATACCAAAACTCCTTTTGGTATATTATCCACTTATTTAAAAGGATTTAAATCCATATATATCATAAAACAATTTTAGATATATAAATATAAATATAAATTTAATTATGATAACTATTACCATAAATAAATTATAACTATATACATATAAGAGAGAAAACTATCTTTATTGGGTTGATATGCCCAATTTCTATTTTAGGCATGTTCTAAGTGTATGACCCTGTAGGTTCACACAATGTTAATAGTGCACCTCCAATCTCATTTGTAGCCCATAAAGTCATAAGTGGCCTCTAGCAAGACATTATGACTCCCCAAATCATATGAAGGTCGGTAATTCGACATAACCTATTTACCAATAATATTATAGTCCTTTTTTCACACGATATCTTTGATTGAACACAGGGTATGGTTTATGTCATCCTTAATAATTCAATCATATTATTTCTCGATCTTAATTAGACTGAAATTGATAACTACTTATCAGCTGATTTCAAGCACGACCATGCATTTAAATTTAGTCTAATTTATTGAGTGGCCCATAGATATCTTTCTCGTTATCAATGAGGGACAAATTTCTTCTTGATCACTCATATTCCTCACTTGATTCATTTTATATCCAACAATAATCTATTATATCATCCAGTTAAAGATAATATTAGAATGTGTCAAAATATAAAACTCATCATGTAGGACTATATAATGATCTCAGATCAGAGGACTAATATAATATCATTGTGATGATAATAACTTATGATAATTATCCATATAGTATTATCATAGTGGGTCAATGTAGTACATCCTATGTACTTATGACTTGACTTTGCATACCTTATACATGATCAGTAAAGCATGACCATCAGTCAAATTCATACTATTCTTCGTTCATTATTTTTCTATAATAATGACTGACTAGGGATGATTTAGAATATAACTCATTTTCATCTAAGAATTTTACTATCAAGTGACATACTTGATAATATTAGACAGAATTAATTATTCATGGAATTTAATAGAATTAATATGATAAAGATGTCTATTTATTATAATGTAAAATTGATAAAGTCACAATATGGCCATAATACAATTGGCCTAGGGCACATCACTAACAATCTCTCACTTGTAATAGGCCCAAATAACATTATACCGATTGACCTAGTATAACTCTCATGCTTAAGTTGTGGAAGAGGTTTAGTAAGTGGATTAGCAACATTGTCACTTGTAGGTACTCTACATATCTTTATGTCTCCCCTCTCAATGATATCTCGAATGAGATGGTAATACATGAGTATGTATTTGGATCCCTGATGTGATCTACGTTCCTTAGCCTGTGCTATGGCCCCATTATTATCACAGCATAAGTCAACTGGATTTGAAATGCTAGGAATAACACCCAATCCAATAATAAACTTTCTGATCCAAATTGTTTCCTTAGCTGCTTTTGAGGTAGCTATATACTTAGCCTCTATTGTAGAATCGGCAACGGTATCTTGCTTTGAACTTCTCTAGCTTACCGCACCTCCATTCAAATAGAACACATAACTCGAATGCGATCGAAAGTCATCCTTGTCAAATTGGAAGCTGGCATCTAGGGGTGGCCACGGTTCATGAACCGGCCGGTTCCGGTTTGGAACTGCCGGTTCATGGTTCGACCTAAGGTGGAACCGAACTGGAACCAGCTTAACCCCGGTTCTGGGCCGGTTCCAGTTTTTTTGGTTCGGTTTTTACACACTGTAAAAAAATTGTATTATTTTAGAAAATAAAATATACCACGAGTAAGAGAAAATTATGTAGAATTTTATAAAGAGTTGTAACTTATATTTTTTGAATTTTCGACATAATTTATTTTTTTCATAAAATGAACCAGAATCGGCCGATTCGGAACCTGAACTGGCCGATTCCAGAATGGTAGAACCGGCCCTGAACCGGTCCCACCCTCGGTTTAGGGCCGGTTCAGTCCAGTTTCAGGTTTGACCGGGCCGATTCTGGGCCGAAACCGGCCCGTGGCCACCCCTACTGGCATCTGTGTAATCATTTACATCTAGCTTATCTTTCTTTTCTCCATACAATAAGAATGCATCCTTAGTTCTTCTCAAGTACTTAAGAATGTTCTTGACTGCTGTCTAGTGACTCTCATATGGGTCTGACTGGTATCTGTTCATCATGCTTAAGGCATATGAGACATCAGGTCGAGTATATAACATGGCATACATGATTGATCTAATAGTAGAAGCATATGAAATTTTACTCATGCGGTCTCGCTCATCTTATGTTATTGGACACTAAATTTTGCTGAGACTAATGCCATATGACATTGGCAAGAATCCTCTTTTAAAGTCTTGCATACTGAATCTATTCAGTACCCTGTCAATATATGTACTTTGACTTAGGCCAATAAGCCTTTTAGATATATCTTTATAGATCTTGATGCCTAAAATGTAGGCAGCTTCTCCTAAGTCTTTCATTGAGAAACAATTCCCTAACCATGTCTTAACATTTTATAAAATGGAGATATCATTTCCAATAAGCAATATGTCATCAACATATAGCACTAGAAAAACTATAGCACTCCTACTAATTTTCTTGTAAATACAAGGCTCATCTTTATTTTTTATAAAACCAAACTCTTTAACGGCTTCATCAAAATGAAGATTCCAACTCCGAGAAGCTTGCTTCAATCCATAAATGGATCTTTGAAGCTTGCAAATATTTTCAGAATTCTCAAGATTGACAAAACCCTCAGGTTGTGTCATATACACATTCTCGAGTAGGTTTCCATTAAAAAATACTGTTTTGACATCCATTTGCTAAATTTCATAATCATAGTATGCAGCTATGGCAAGGAGAATTCGAATGGATTTAAGCATCGCAACTGGTGAAAAAGTTTCATCATAGTCAATACCATATATTTGTTTAAAACCTTTTACAACCAGTCTTGCCTTAAAGGTATGCACATTACCATCCATATCAGTTTTCTTCTTGAAAACCCACTTGTATCCAATAGTTTTTAAACTATCAGGTGGATCAATCAAGGTCTAAACTTGATTATCATATATGAATTGTATTTCTGATTTCATAGCTTCAAGCCATTTCTCAGAGTCAGGGCTACTTATGGCTTCTTGATAGGATTTGGGTTCATTTTGATCCACAATCATTACATCAATGCCATCGGTTAAAAGAAATTCATATCTCTTAGGGGCTTGATGTATCCTATCAGACTTCTTTGGGCCTTGTGGTACTTGTGTAGGTTCAATAACTATTTATTGATTCAACTAAAGTTCCAAAGGTAATTCAATGCTAATTTATGTTTTTTGAATTTCTTCAAGATGAACCTTACTCCCACTAGTTCCTTTGGAAATAAATTCTCTTTCCAGAAAGACACTATTCCGAGCAATAAACACTTTGTTCTCAAAAGTATTGTAGAAGTAATATCCTTTAGTTTCTTTAGGATATCCCATAAAATGGCATTTGTCTGATTTGGCCACTAATTTATTAAAAATTTGATGCTTCACATAAACCTCACATCCCCAAATCTTAAGAAAAGATAAACTGGGAGACTTCCCAATCCACATCTCATATGGTGTCTTTTGAACCGCTTTGGATGGAACTCTGTTCAATATGAACGCAACAGTTTCTAGAGCATACCCCCAAAAGGATAATGGAAGATCTAATGACTCATTATAGATCGAACCATATCTAATAAGGTTCTATTTCTCCGCTCAGAAACACCATTCCATTGTGGTGTTCCTGGCGGAGTTAATTGTGAGATTATCCCATAATCTATAAGATGGTCAGTAAATTCTTGGCTTAAATATTCATCATCTCGATCTGATTGAAGTGCTTCAATACTCTTACTAAGTTGATTTTGTATTTCATTTTTGAAAATTTTGAACTTTTTAAAAGATTCAAATTTATGTTTCATTAGATAGACATAGCCATATCTACTGAAATTATTTGTAAAGGTAATGAAGTACTGAAAACCTCCTCTAGTATTAGAACTTAGTGGTCCACATACATCTCAATATATGAGGCCTAATAAATCATTGGCCCTTTCACTATGTCCAGTAAAAGGTGTCTTAGTCATTTTTCCTATCAAACAAAATTTACATGTATCATATGATTCAAAATCAAATGAGTTCAATATTTTATTTTATGGAGTGTTGAAATGCGTTTCTCATTTATATGGCCCAAATGACAATGCTAAAGGTAGGTGATATTTAAATCATTAGATTTAAATTTCTTTGTATTAATGTTATAAATGGACTTTTTATTAGTGTCTTCAATATTCACAATATAAAGACCATTCATTCAAGGAGCATATCTATAGAAAATGCTATCATGATAAATGGAGCATTAATTATTCTTAATAATAAACTCAAAACCATCCTTGTCCAAACAAGAAACAGAAATAATAATCCTGCTCATAGCAGGTACATAATAACAATTTTTTAGGCTCAAAATAAGTCCACCAGGTAAAGTTAATTCATAAGTTCCTACAGCTAAAGCAGTAACTTTTGCTCCATTTCCAACGCGTAGGTCCACTTCACCTCTAGCTAAGATCCTACTCCTTTTTAGTCCCTGAACATTTATACAAATGTGAGAACCAGATTTGGTATTTAATACCCAAGAATCAGATGTAGATAAATTGACTTCTATAACATAAATACCTGAAGAGGATGTTCCATCACTCTTCTTCTTGAGATCTTCTAAATAGAGCTTACAATTTCTTTTCTAATAACCTAGTTCATTGCAGAAATGGCATGCTCCTTCTTTGGGCAGTTTAGCCTTAAGTTGAGACTTGGGCTTGGGCTTCTGAGAGTCCTTAGTAGCCTTGACCTTGCATTTGCCTTTTTCCTTCCTTTTTATTCTCTTTCCTTTGTTAGCCATCAGAACATCTTTAGTATTCTTGATGTTCTGCTTAGCAGTCTTAAGCATCCTATGCAATTCAGAAATAGTCTTCTCCATGTTATGCATGTTGTAGTTCATAATGAACCCATCAAATGCATCATGCAAGGATTGGAGAATAATATCAACAACCAAATCTTGGGTGATCTCAAGACCAAGTTTCTACAAGTGATTAAGATGACCCTTCATCTTCAGAACATGTGGACTGACTGAGCTGCTATTAGTCAACTTACAAGAGAGTAAAGCCTTGATGGTGGCAAACCTTTCAATTCTAGCTTTCTCTTGGAACATTTCCTTGAGATGACCTATCATAGTATAGGCCTCCATTTCCATCAGTTGCTTCTGAAGCTCTGATTCCATACTACCAAGCATATGGTAAGTGACATCAACTGAATCATTGGCATACCTACTATAAGTATCCTTTTATACTCTGGGAGCATTATCAGCTGGTTCATTAGGGACAGGTTGGTCAAGGACATATTCCTTCCTTTCCTGCTTAAGAATAATTCTTAAGTTTTTATACCAGTCAAGGAAGTTAGTCCCATTGAGCTTATCCTTCCCATGAATTATTCGCAGTGATGAGTTAGATGCAGTGTTTGATGCCATTTTCTACAAATATATATGCAGAGTATAAATCATTAATGAGGTATATTTTAAATCCCACTATTTACATTAAATTAATCACCCTCTAAATCAACTTGATAATAATAACAATTGTAATCTTAGTGGGCCAAGATTCATATTTCATCTCACTTTAAGTAAGCTTTGGCTTATCACCTAAAGTTTGATTATTTATGTAGGTAATATTTTACCAATTACATCTTATGTAATTCTTGGATACCTATGGGATTTGACATTATATGTCCCGGATAATCCCATTTTATTGCCCTAGGTCCAAAACCATTTTGATAATCTAGTTAAGTCTAACCATTTCATACATATGGATATCACCATTATCCATCTTGTCTTACCTAAATGGCTTAATATACCCTGCTTTGGCAGAACTTATATATAACAATCCAGGTCTTGACAAGTGTTGATTTATGGAAGGCATTTTATGACTTAATATTAGTTGAAGGTTTTACTCATTTTAATCTTATTTAGAAATTATAGTGTTGCATCACATACATAATTACAGGGGTCAAGGGGCAGTGCCCCCTTGCGGAGGGGTCGGGGCAGCGCCCCCGAAAAGTAAACAATTTACCTTAACTCATTGAATGAGCTACTGCCAAAAACCCTAAATGTTTAACATTTAAACAAGCCGCAAGTGCTAAGATCACAACTTAGGCACAACTGTGCGGCCTTTGTATATGGTCGTGTGCAACCAGATGTGAATAGCATGCCTATAGACAGGGCCGTCCGACCTTTGTGCATGGCCATGCACAACCAGATGTTAATGGCATGCTTGCAGGCACGGCTGTGTAACCTATTCTGTGACTTGTTCCGCTAAAAACCCTAATTTAATGGTGATCAGGTTAAACTAATTTAACACTGATGATTAACATTTAATCATATTCTACTGTTAAACAAATATTAATCAAATTAATATTTTAATCCGTTATAATACAGATTGATTAAATAGCTAAAAATCAAAAAGGTTCATATAATATTTTAAAAATGCCTTTTCAAATCATATAACACAAATCATGTATATATCATATATATACACATAGAATAAAATTAATTTAATCGAACTACAAGTGGCTCTAATACTACTGTTGGGTTTCAGGTCACAGTCATGTAGTAAAAAATAAAACTTAAAACACCCAAAACCCTCACAGGATCCAAGTAGTTCAGATGAAATCAATGAAATCGAGTCCAGAATCTCACCAAAATGAAATTAAAGGCAAGATAGTTGGAAGGATGAGAGGGGGTTCACTCCGGTGACACCCTACCTCGAGCCTTTAGTTTTCTTCTATCGGTATACAGACGTAGCTATTGAGCAATGTCCTCTACTAGTATTCACATGAATAGAACACTCAAAAATGATACTGGTGTGCTAGCACTACTTTCACTTTTTCTCTCGGTGTGTATTTATTAAAAGAACGTATTTTGTGAATAATGATGAAAAGGTACGTCTATTCAACTCTATTTGATATATATATATATATATATCATCTAGGATTTTATTAGTCTTTTCAAATACTAAAACTCCTTTTGGTATATTATCCACTTATCTAAAAGGATTTAAATCCATATATATCCTAAAATAATTTTAGATATATAAATATAAATATAAATTTAATTATGATAACTATTACCATAAATAAATTATAACTATATACACATAAGAGAGAAAACTATCTTATTGGGCTGATATGCCCAATTTCTGTATTGGACCTGTTCTAAGTGTGTGACCCTGTAGGTTCACACAACATTGGTAATAGGCCTCCAATCTCATTTGTAGCCCACAAGTCATAAGTGGCCTCTAGCAAGACATTATGACTCCCCAAGTCATGTGAAGGTCGGTAATCTGACATAACCTATTTAATAATAATATTACAGTCTTTTTGTCACACGATATCTTTGATTGAACATAAGGCATAGTTTATGTCATTCTTAATAATTCAATCATATTATTTCTCAATCTTAATTAGACTGAAATTGATAACTCCTTATCAACTTATTTTAATTACGGCCATGTATTTATATTCAGTCTAATTTATTGAGCAGCCCATAGATATCTTTCTCGTTATCAGTGAGGGACAAATTCCTTATTGATCGCTCATATTCCTCATATAATTCATTTTATATCCAATAACAATCTATTATATCATTCTGTTAAAGATAATATTAGAATGTGTCAAAATATAAAACTCATCATACAGGACTCTATGATGATCTAAAGTCAGAGGACTAATATAATATCATTGTGATGAGAATAACTTATGACAATTATCCATGTAGTATTCTCATAGTGGGTCAATCCAGTACATCCTATGTACCTATGACTTGACTTTCATACCTTATACATTATCAGTAAAACATGATCATCAGTCAACCTCATACTAATCTTCATTCATTATTTTTCCATAATAATGACTGACTAAGGATGATTTATAATATAACTCATTTTCATATAAGAGTTTTACTATCAAGTCACATACTTAATGATCTTAAAAGGAATTAATTATTCATAGAATTTAATAGAATCAATATGATAAAAATGCCTCTTTTTTATAATGTAAAATTGATAAAGTCATAATATGACCATAATACAATTGGCCTAGGGCACGTCACTAATAGATATAAAGTGGTTTAGTATGTAAGCGTGTATGGCCATTGCTTGGGGCCGGGTATACATTCTCTCTTGTAAATGTAATACCATATATGAGGTATATGTTTATTTGTTGCTTGGGGCTGGATATATATAATAATTTAGATTTGGCATTTGAGTTATTATTGGCCTAATCACACTTAAGTTGTCGTATGCATACTGAATTTTTGGTAATGCGTTTGGTGTAATATAGGATAATATTATATCTAATATCACTGTAATATGTGTATAGTTTACTTTGACAGTACTATTATGATCGTATTCTAAGTTGTATGTTTGAGTTTTCTTCTATTGAGATATCGAGATTTATTAAAATATTTTATCTTTTGTTAACATGTTCACTCACTGAGTATTTTCCCCTAGAAATACTCACCACTCCTTTTATTTAAATTTTTCATAATTGAGTGGTTGTTTGGAAGATAGCTAGATATATAATAGGTAAAGCAGAAGTATTGAAGAATCTCTAGAGTATTGTTTAGTTAGGATATTTGATAATAGTATGATATTGGTTTAAATAGTTATATATTATGGATTGTATTGTGAAATTTGTATATAATGGAGAATAAGCAAATTGAGAAAAAGTTATCTTGTAACACATATTAATGGAATATTTTATATTTATATGTCTAAGTTATAAGTGTTAACTAGTTAATGGACAAAAAAAAAGTAATACTTAGCCACATTAGTACTTAAGTTAGGAAGATCAAGTGTGCAACCTTCTAATAAGAGTATTAGTGGGGTTGGGTGTTACATTTTTGGTATCAGAGCTCTAGGCTATTAGGTTCTGTAGACATTAAGAAATATTGAATTTGATAGATATTAGTGATGATATGAGTTTTGATAGCAATTGATTATGTTAATTTTGAAATTCAGAAAGATGGTAAGAACTGGAGGCAATTATATAGGAGGTCAAGGTCGAGCTCATGGTCATGGACATGGTAGAGGTCGAGATAGAGGTAGAGGACGTGGCGTCCAGGATAATAAAGCTAAGTTAGTTGAATTAGCTAATGTCTCAACTAGGGGTCGAGTGTTTCCACGAGCATTACCTCCGTCGTTAGTATCAGTTGGCAATAAGAGGAATGGAATGCGTAATGCTTTAATAAATAGTTAATAAGATATTTCAGTATTGGCTACTTCTATCTCAATTTTTGAGAATGTGCCTAAGAGAGCATAAAATATTTGCTAACCACCGCCACCGGTAGTACTGATGGAAGTACCTAATGTGCCAGTGTCGCCAGTGGTGTATATAGATGCTACTAACTTAGCACGCACAATGGCAATGGTGATGGCTGAGAAGGAAAGGTATAAAAAGCTAGGAGATGTTATTGAACATGCTAAGAAGTGTGGGGTGTATGATTTCTATAGAACTTTGGACCCTGGTTAAGCAGAAAAGTGGGTCAAAATAGTGGAAAAAGCTTTTACTACACTACAATTAACTGATGAAGAAAAGGTTAATAACATGTACGGCTTGATGTTTGATAAAGCCGATGAGTGGTTAACCCGAGTTAAGGAGTTGTATGGAGAAAATTGGATGTGGCAAGTGTTTAAAGATGAGTTCAACAAGGAATATTTGACTGAGACATACCGAAAACAAAAGAAGGGATCTTTTGTTAACCTGGTACAAAGTTCTATGTCAGTTAGAGAATATACTGAAAAATTTGAGGATTTGTATAAGTATGCAAAGGATATTTATTCCATGGAAGAGATGAAAAGTGAGAAGTTTAGGGATGGATTGCATGTATCTCTACGTGAAAAGCTTAATCTTTATGTTAACATAACCTTTAAAAGTTGGGTTGAGAAAGCCATGGAGCAAAAAAGCTTAGATAAAGAATTAGAACAAGCTAAGCAACAAAAGGAGTTGAGCAAGCAATTTTAGAATGAGAATAAGAAATTAAAATTTACCTTTGGTTCGGAAAAAAATATTAAAAATGGAGGAAATGGTAAACCTTAAGGAAGTCAAGCATCGGTAAGGCAACCGATGGCACCACTTGGACAAGTAGATGTTGGAAAAATATATACAATATGTAATAAATATAAAAGTCATTATATGGGAATTGTAGTAGACGCACAAGAGTACGGTGTTATCAGTATAGTGAGATAGGGCATTATGCTCGTGACTATCCAGAGAAGGTGTTAATAGAGCCGAGGGTGCTAGATCAGGTGCTTTACACTCAATAAGGGGAGGTAGACCCTTAAACCCCATTGGACTAGAAGGGGTGCAAAATGAAGCCAGTGTGAATATAAGACCATCTCAGAAAGGACCTGTAGGTCAGGAAGCTAGTATAGTCGGTAATGCTCAGCAAACTAGAATGTTTACAGCAACTGAGCAGGAAAAGAACAAAAATGCGTAATGCAACAGAATGTATAGCTAAATTATAAGGTAGACTTCTTAGAAGATAAGACAATCATATTGTTATAACTTTATTTATGTTAATTGTAATTGTGGTTTTGAAGTCTACGAATTAAGGAACCATTTATCTTGAGGTATGATGGATAAATTAGCAGTAGTTGCTATTGATAAAAAATATGTATGTTTTAAATGAGAAAATTGTTAAATTCAATTGTGATGCAGAGAATTTTGAAGAATATAATTGTAGTCATAAAGAAGAGAAAGATAAGGATTAAGGTAAAGAGATTTTTAGTAATAACATGATGAGTATTCCCCAAATTTCGAGGATGAAATTCATTTTAGAGGGGGAGAATTGTCATGTCTGTACCCGAATAATTAAAGTTATTTTATGTCAGGACTAAATTATAATGGAAATAAATTTGGAGGAAGGACTTAATTGAAAGAAATTAAGTTGAGAGACTAAATAGAAAATATGGCTAAACCGCCATATCTGTAACTTAAGGAAGAAAGAAAGAAGAAAGAAAGAAGCAGATAGAAGAAGAAAAAGGCGGCAGAGGAAGGAGAAAAAGAAGAAAAAAAAAGGAGGAACCAACATTTTGTGAGTGGATTTCCTTCTTTTCTCAATTTTTTTTAAATCTTTACATTGATTGAAATATTTTTGGGTGTTTATAATCTCTCTGGTGTGAAATTTAAAAATTTGTATATTGCAATAGTGCGATTAGGTTACGCCTGATTGCATTGAGGCGGCGCTCTAATGTACTAAGGCGGCGCCTCAGTAGTTCAAAATGCTATTTTAAGTTGTTTCTGATCGGAGTTTAACCTAGATTTATAATATACATAATTTACGAAGTAAATATAGAGTTTTAATTTAATCAGAAACATAAACAATTATAAAAATGTAGTGATTTTGTGAGCACATGTACATTGAAAGAAAAGGTTAAAGTAAGACTGTGCCCAATGTATGGCTGGATACTGTGAGATTTAAGACTGTATCCAGAACACAACAACTCATAAGTGAATGATATAATGATGAGCATCAGCTCATATGGTATTAAGAGATAGTAAGTCCATATCGGGGATATGGCAGGGTTGGTAGATGAGTACAACTGATGCCTGGGGCCGGGTACACATCTTATCCTGTAGATTGTAAGCTGGTAAATGTATATAACCGATACTAGTAAATGAATACATATTTTACCTTATAGACGTAAACTGGTAAATGTATACAGCAGTTGCCAAGGGCCGAGTGCACATTTTACCTTATAAAATGTAGGGTTGGTGAGTGTGTATAGTCGTTACCTAGGGCCGGATACACATACTACCATATGGATGTAAAATGGTTAAGTATGTAAGCGTGTATGGTCGTTGCCTGAGGCCGGGTATACATTCTCTCTTATAAATGTAAGACCATATCCGAGGTATACATTTATTTACTGCCTAGGGCCAGATACATATTTTAATTGGGATTTGGCATTTGAGTTTAGATCACACTCTATCTGATATCACTATAATATGTGTATAGTTTACTTTGACAGTGCTATTATGATCTTATTCTAAGTTGTGTATTTGAGTTTTTTTCTATTGAGATATCAAGATTTATTAAAATATTTTGTCTTTTGTTAATCTGTTCACTCACTAAGTATTTTTCCCCAGAAATACTCACCACTCCTTTTATTTAAAATTTTCAGAATTGTATGGCTGTCTGGAAGATAGGTAAATATATAATAAGTGAAGCAGAAGTATTGAAGAATCTCAAGAGTATTATTTAGTTAGGATATTTGGTAATAGTACGATATCAGTTTAAACAGTTGTATAATATGGATTGTATGGTGAAATTTATGTATAATACAGAAGAAGTAAATTTAGAAAAAGTTATCTTATAACACATATTAGTGGAATATTTTATATTTATATGTCTAAGTTATAAGTATTAACTAGTTAATGGATAAGAAAGAAGTAATACTCGGCCACATCAGTAATTAAGTTAGAAAGGTCAAGTGTGCGACTTTCTAATAAGAGTATTGATGGGGTTGAGTGTTACACTTATATCCTACCTTTTTTACATTTTGTTTTTGGATTTGTATTTATGGTGTTATAGGTGTTGATAAATTTTTAGTTGCTTATTGATTTGGTGGGTGTGTGTTGTAATATTTTTAGTTATTTTAATGTTGTGTGTTGTTTATTGAAGGTTGTTTTAAAGTTGTTTTGAGGTTGTTTTGATATTTTTTAATTATTTTATTTCTTTAAATATTACAAATTTTTTATTGGTTGTTCTCAAATTATTTTCTAGTTATTTTTTGATTATTTTATGGTTGCTGAATGGTTGTTTTGAGATTGTTTGAAGTTGTTTTGATGTTACTCATTATTTTTTAGTTGCTGAAGGTTCTTTTGACGTTTTTTAATTGTTTTATTTCTTTAAATATTACAATTTTTTGTTGTTTATTCTCGTATTATTTTTTGGTTATTTTATTATTGTTAAATGGTTGTGTGAACTTATTTTGATATTATTTATTATTTTTTTAGTTGCTGAAGGTTGTTTTCAAGTTGTTTTGAGGTTGTTTTGGACTTTTTTAATTGCTTTATTTAGTTAAATATTACAAATTTTTTATTGGTTGTTTTCAAATTATTTTCAAGTTATTTTCTAGTTATTTTATGATTGTTTTAAGGTTGTGAGGTTATTTTGACATTATTTATTATTTTTTAGTTGCTAACAGTTATTTTCAGGTTGTTTTAAGGTTGTTTTAATCTTTTTTAATTGTTTTATTTCTTTAAATATTACAAATTTTTTATTTATTGTTCTCTGATTATTTTCTGATTATTTTTTGGTTATTTTATAGCTGTTGAATGGTTGTTTGCAGGTTGTGTGAGGTTGTTTTAATGTTATTTATTATTTTTTTTAGTTGTTGAAGGTCTTTTTGGATTGTTTTGATGTTGTTTTGGCCCTATTTTTAATTTTTTTATTTTTTTAAATATTATAAATTTTTTATTGGTTATTCTCATATTATTTTATGGTTGTTGAATTGTTGTTTTGAGGTTGTTGGAGCTTGTTTTAATGTTATTTATTTTATAGTTGTTGAAGGTTGTTTTCATGTTGTTTTTGAGATTGTTTTGATATTTTCTAATTGTTTTATTTCTTTAAATATTATTAATTTTTTAGTAAATGAGTAAGTTAAAATTTTTAAAAGTAAAATATATACTTTTTTTAATAAATAAATTCAATGAAACCTGAAATATGGTGGCTCTATTTTATACTTTGTAAAATAGAGACAAACAAAGTTATTCAAATTAGTTATTCTCATGTTGTTTTGTAGTTGTTTTTTGATATTTTTGGTTGTTTTCTGGTATGTTTAGGTTGTTTTGAATTTTTTATGACTCTATTTTTTATTGTTTTATTTCTTTAAATATTACAGATTTTTGAGTATATGAGTGAGTTAAAATTTTTAAAAGTGAAATATATGTATTGGAGATTATTATATTTGATTTTATCAGAGGTATAAGAGATTATGTATTATTAAGATTTGGTAAAAGTGTTGTGGATAAGATAGGTAACTAGTAGTTGTTTTACATTTGAATTCTTAATTTGAGATTTGTTTTCCATTCTATTTGATGTTGTACTTGAAAAATACCATAGTTTTGCGCAAAAAAAGGAACATCGTATTTTTGAATTTTTTTCACGGAAAAGTTATTTTTGAAAGAAAAAATGTCAACCATATTTTTGATATTATTTTCTATTTTTAGTTTATTTTATAAAAATCCTTTATTTTTCCAAATAAGAACTTTTTCTATCAAATTTGACTACAATTGGACCCTTATTTAACATTTGTTTTAATGTATTTTTTTTTAATGGAAAGGTGGAGTTTTTTTTAATCATGCACTTGTATATAACAAAAAGATCCCACTTCTCTTCTATATCAAAGTAAAAAAAGGACATAAACGATAAAAGTAAAAAAAATAATAATTTTGTAACTTATAGTTCAAACAACATCTGCCATGATTTTATCAAAAAACTAAAATTTTTTAAAAACTTCAATTGTATTAATGTAGTTATATCATTGATACATTTAAAAAAAAAAAATCTTTTATATTGAATTATAAAACAAATGACTAAATCTATTATAGTCAATCAAAAAAATTCAGTTTTCATTAAATGACTATTTATTAAAATTTTCTCTCCATGTAGAGTTTTTTTCTCTCCCTAACTTTAATTTTTTGAGGTTAGGATTTGATTTTTTTCATCTTTCATTGGTGTTTTTTGCTTTTTTGCTACCTTTTTTTTGTGTTTTTTTCTTCTTTTGATATAACCTTCATAAATTCATTGTCAAAAAATTATGTGGATTAGAAATAATATCTATGTAATTGGAAAAAACTAGCTAAGAATTTTTTTCTCACTCAGTTGGAGGATGATGTGATTAATCTACATAACAGGGATCTAAATACGTTGTTTAATTGGAAAATACTCATCATCAACATTTTTTAGTTGGCAGGATCCTTTCAAGAAAAACCTTTTAATTTGCAAGCACTCTTTAGAGCTCTGCATGGAGCTTGGTGCTTTATTAAAGGTTTTCATCTTCAAGAAGTGGGATTGAATCTTTTTGTATTTAAGTTTAAATTGATAGCATATAAGAATCATATTTTAAGTGAACGTTCGTGGCACAATGATTGATAGATTTTAGTTTTGAATGAATTTTCTAGTGATGAAAAAGCTTCAAAAGTTGCTCTTCATTTTTGTCTGTTTTAGGTTTATATCTGCAATTTGCTTATGAATCACATATATCATGGTTTTATATTAAAATTTGGCCAAAATTTAGGCACTGTACTAGAACTCAATGAATCTAATGTGAATTCATAGGGTGAATATATTCGTATAAGGGTAGCAACTGATGTTCCTTATGCTTTAAAAAGAGGTTCTATGATTTTGAATGGTATAGGAGAGAAGGTATGGGTGTATATTCAACACGAAAAGCTTTTAAATTATTACTTTTAGTGGAATTCTATTTATCATCTAGTGGATGATTGTGAAATTAAACCTGAAGATGTTGATAATACATTATGTGTAACATCCTGTTCTAGATTTTCTTAAGTTCTAGTTATAGTTATTTGGACTTATTTGTTATAAAAATAAGTTATGGGTCTTATTATGTGCCTAAGGAGCATTCATGGGGTCAAAATGGATATTTTATATTTAAAAAAAAAAAAAAGGGTTTGCTATAGTCTCTTTTACATTTTCTGCAGGAGAAGTAGAAATCAAATTCATTTTCTTCTTTTCCTTCTTTTCTTTCTTTCTTCCCCTTTCTTTTTCTTTTCTTCTCTACTTCTTCTTCTTCTTCAAATTTTCTTCTGAATTCTTGCAAGCTTAAGGATTTAAGACAACAATCAAAGCTTCATTTATTAACTTCAAGATTGATAAAAGGAAATCAAAGTAAGTTTTATGTTTAAACTTTAAATTCTTTCACATTCTTGAATTTTGCTAAAAATGGATGTTTGATCGAATTGTTGAGTTTTGATGATGTATTTGATCATAAAAAGACCCCTGATATGTCTAGGATTGTGTTAGAATTTGATTTGGGTTAGTTTTAAGTGTTTTTAGTGTTAGATTTGTAGGTTTCTGCGTTTCTGGAACGCAGAGGCGCAGCGTCTCTGCGCAGAGGCGTGCGCCTCTGTACAG
>CATIWO010487501.1:0-20068 GCA_949673435.1 Macaranga tanarius
TGGCAAAAAGCATATTTAGGCCCCTGAACTATCATACTTTTTGACATTGAACCCCTGAACTTTGAAACGGTAACATTGAGCCCCTATACTTTTTGAATGGTGACATTGAGCCCCTGGTTGACAGAACCCACTAACGGTGTCAAATGTCGGTTCGGTTCGGTTTAAAATGCCTAAAACCTAACTGAACCAAATTGAACCTATTTCGGTTCGGTTCGGTTATTTTTTATTTTTTGACATTCTTTTCACTTTTTTAATTTTAAAAATATTTTATTTATGTAATTTTAAAAATATTTTATATAATATTCCAAAAACCAAAAATAAAAAAATCGAATCGAACCAACATTTGACACCGTTAGTGGGTTCTGTCAACCAGGGGCTCAATGTCACCATTCAAAAAGTACAGGGGCTCAATGTTACCGTTTTAAAGTTCAGGGGTTCAATGTCAAAAAGCATGATAGTTCAGGGGCCTAAATATGCGTTTTGCCTATATATATATATATCTTTCCACTTGGGATTAAATACATCAGTTCGTGAAAAAAAAAGAAATTCACTGACCTTGGAATTCTTGCACAGGTTTCTAATAGCATTCAACTTCCCGCACCAAGCAACAGCACTGAAAAGGCAAACATTATAATAACAATAAAAAGTTATGAAAATGCAGTTCTTTTCCCCCGTGAAGCATAGAAAGGGCTGTGGCCCGAGAACTGCTCTCTGTCAAATCATGCTTGACTCACTGTTGTGTTCTCACCAATAAGAATGCACAGCTCTCAGCAAATCTTTTAGTAAACAAATGGTTCCATACTTTAAATTCAAAGAAATTAATGTTTTTTTCTTTTCAATTTTTAAATGAATCATTTCATTACAACAACAATCAAGTTAACACATACCCATATGAGAACATCTACAAAAGATCAAAAATTGAGGCATACCCATTTTTTAGGAGGGAGACTCAAGAAGAATAATAAACAGATACTGAAATTGAGACCGACTCTAATCAACAGAGTGACGGTGGCACTGTAATTTTTATATTTTTCTCAATATATTTAAATAAATTAAGTAGAAGAACAATACCTAACCCGTAGGCAAAAGTGAGTACAATTATCGGCCACTAAAAAACCATTTTTGTGGTGTTTATTATGATGCTTTTTCTGTTAGCTAGAGAACCCACCTTGAACCAATATAGTTTCTAAAGAAGGACAAGCGTTTATGTTCCCCTTGCAAGATAAGAAAGACCACAAGATCATAAATCCAACATCACCAGCATCTTCAATGCAATGAGTGATTATTTAACAAGATTACTTCATCCACTTGAAATCAGAAGTTAGATTTTGGAGCTTTCGCATTGAAGAGTGGCAATTCTTCAAGGTCTGCCCTGAGATACCACTTAGATTCAGATATGCTGGGCCTCCATAAGTCATCCAACGGAAGCTTGTCCAGCGGAATGTGCTAAGCATTGCCAGTGAGGACGGAATGTCGCCGCCCTTGTCCTCTGCTTACTTCAACAGCATTCCTGCTATGGCGGCTTTATCTGGTGGTGAAGGGTTTCTTTGCATCAACAAGAAACGATTGATCCCGTAGGCAAAATTGAGTACGATTATCGGCCTCTAAAAAGCCATTTTTATGGTGGTTATTATGATGTTTATACGCTCAAGAGAACTCAGTCAGAACTCAAACTTTTATGGGTTTCAGCAAATAAATCTACTACCGTAACTGCACAAAAATCCAATTTTGCTGAGAACTTAGCTATCCAATTACTCAACTACTTTCTTAGAACTGGATTTTAAAATATTTGGATTTGTGTTTGCAGAGAAGGCAAAGAAATAAAGTGATGATTTAAATTTAAAATCAAAATGAAAGTAACTGGAACCACCGGTTATAGGTTAATAAATTCAAATTGTGCTACCTATTTAATTGGCAACAGATTTTTTATATCAATGGTTACAGTCAAATGATAATTAATCTAATGGCTAATAGTTTCATTTAATACCGGTGCAAACATTTGTACAGTATAATGACTCTTTTATTTATTTACCCTTCTATCATTTTTCAATACATATTTATTGACTCTTTCCTAAATAAATGTTATTGAATTGAAATATAAATTTTTTGTCAGTGTGGGAATAATCAAATAGTAACTTTTTTTAAAAAACATTAGAGGTGTAAGATTCAAATTCTGTTGTAACTTATATATATATATATAGATATGGTTAATTATTGGGTTGAATTTGCTTATGTTACATAAGAGTACATATTTATTTTTTATTTTTTTGGTCTGAATGTAAATTCAAGATGAAACTCATACTCTATAGCTGTAACAATACTAGTAGTGATAAGCCTGATTACTACAAACATGTCACAAACTATTTATTAAATTACTATTAATATATGTTGTGTATATTAAACCTATAAATATATATGTAAATGTTAGAAATGTGTATATATATATATATATTTACATAAGTGGGGGATGGGCAGCTGCCTTACCACCCGGGCTAAAGAGCCCGGGTAGTACATATTTATATCTCGTAGATTAGAACAATGATTCATTGAATGGCGACCAAAAACTTTTTATCCTTTGGATCTTTGGTAGACAAATTTGTGCATATTATATAATTTTTCTCAAACAACCCTATAAAATATGTGTATCATGATTTGAGAAATTCTGTTACCATAGTTACGTATTGGGAAATAAACCTTTTTCATAATAGAACAAAATACGAGTACATTGCTTAATTGCCACACCCTTTATAAAAAAAGGTTTTATTTTACACAATTGCAATTGTGTCTTTGTCATATAAACTTGCATCTAAATTTTTCCAAACAATCATGTTGATAATTAACGTAATGTATTCAAACATGAATTGATTAACCAAAAAAACAAATCATGCATTAACATAAAATGGTCATAATTAAATATGATTAAACTAATAATGGCATGCGTCATGGAGAAGCAAGTAGCCTTTCATTTACTAGTGGAAGATGACACGTGAAAGCAAAGCAATATAAGCCTTCACAAATCACAAGTTCATTTAAGTTGCAAAGTTAAAAACGTATATATTATTATAATACTTTAACACTTTTTCTTTTTTTTTAACTTGATCGTCTCAAGGGCGATTACAATTATTATCACAACTATTACAGCTATAACTATATAGGGCAGTGACAAGCATATAAAGTGTAAGACTTGTAGCCCATAAGATTTGATCCTACCAACAACTATTTCAAATAAACTATTACAAACATAATATTATTACAAATATATATATATATGGGATGGATGAAGTTTGGCCTGATGATAAAGTTGGGCTCTCTCTATATATATAGCCCAGCTTTACCATCCGCCCAAGCTTCATCCAGCCGCTATAATACTTTCACACTTGAAGCCGCAAATTTATTCTAATTGCATCTCCACTTGAGCATATTTTGCTTAAACTAAAAAGTACAAAAATATTTATCCATCCAACTTGTTCTAACTACTGCCAAAGCAAATATTTTACATTTTATTGTTCAATGAGTTTTTTTTTTATATATATTAAACAATTAACGTAATGAGCATATTATCAATACATCATAATATGACAATAATCTTTTTATTATTTTTTTAATTTTTTCTAAAAAATAATTATATCATTATATATATATTTGACTAATAAATTTTGCATATTCAACCATCAAAATTTAAAATACGAATATATGATAGTTATTTTTAAATTTTTTTTAAAGAAATAGAGCAAGTAAAATTTAGATCCAAAAATATTCTCAAATAGATAATAATTAAAATTTAAGTTAGAAACAATAAATTTAATTAATTTTTATGCTGAATAATAATAATTATAATTTCAGGGTATAAATATAATAATTAAAATTTAAGTTAAAAATAATTATTTTTTTATGCCGAAATAAAAATCAATTTTCCCCTAAACTTTGTGCCCGGTATCAAATTAGCCATTTTTCACCTTTTTGGGTTAATTTAGCACAAAAATTTACGATAAAGGTCAAATTGAACCCTCAATACTACAATTAGCTCCTTATTTTTTGACAGCCTGAAGAAAGATCTCTTATATATTTACATATACCTCCCTAATATTTTAAATATTTAACAAATTAGTTCATATTTTAGCAAAAAAAATAAAATTTTAATTTTTAAAATATAATTTATTTATAGTTTGTAAAACTTAAAAATTTAATAATATATTATATTAATATATAAATTTAATTATTCATCAATAATATTAGTAGTTTTAAAAAATTAAATTTTTTGTTTATTTATAAATTATTTTTTATATTTAAAATTATACATGGCACTCAAATTTATCTATATTTTGAAAATATAAATGCACAATTTAATATGTATATTAATATATTATTAACTTCTACAACTTTAAATAATAAACTAACAAAAAATATAACAATAAACTAAATCAATTATTATTATTATTATTAGTAATAGTAGTAGTAGTAGTAGTTTTGTATCATTATACTTTTATTATTTTAATAGTAAAAATTATAAAACTTAACAATATATTTTTACATTGTTAGCTTAATATTATATTTTTGTTTATTATTATTATATAAAGGTTAATTATATGTTGTATTAATATACATATTAAATTTTGTATTTATATTTCCAAACTATAGATGGATTTAAGTGTCATGTATAATTTTAAAAAATAAAATTGATTATAAATAAATAAAAATTTAATATTTCAAAATTAATTATGAATGAATAAATAAATGGATATATTAATATAATACATTATTAAAATTTTTATTTTTTTCAAGCTATAAATAAATTATATTTTGAATATAATTTAAATTTAGAATTTTCAAATTAATTTTTTTGCTAAAATATGGACTAATTTGTTAACTATTCAAAACATTTGGGTGTAGGGGGTGTTTTGTTAATCTGTGAAAGAATAAGGAGCTAACTGTAGTATTGAGGGGTCAATTTTATATTTATCCCAAAATTTTGTGCTAATTTGATCATGAACGAAAAGTTTAGGGGCCAATTGACCTTTAATCCGATTATTTACTAGGTAGGTGTTTAAGTTAACCCGCTCCTTTCCGATTTGGATTACATAAAAATTAGGCACCAGACCAAACAAGCGACGGATCACAATTCGAAACCCTAATTTACACCACGAAACCCTTGTTACTCTATTTCGCCGAAGAGGAACTCCGATTTCGTCTCTTCAAGCTTACGATTATTGTCCCCGTTTTCTTTTTTTTTCTTTTTGAAACCCTAATATCGTCCTTGTCAAGCCCTAGAAAAAAAAGGTACAATCTCTTCATTAACCGACGACGTTTCGAAGATGATTATGAGTCAAAAATTGGTCGCAGAGGCGGAGGTTATCTACAAACCTCCGGTTATTGATGTGCAATATCACCTACAGAATCTCGATGTCGCCGCTCCTTCGACTCCGATCATCGATTCTATTTCGGCCGATATCTCGCGATTTGAGTCGGTTCGTATTTTTTGTTTCAATTCCTTGATTTTTGGATTTTTTTTGTCAATTAACTGGTCCATATGTGCCGATTAGCTTCGGTGATTACAGGGTTTGATTGTTTTACTATTTAATTTTGGTAGATTGGTAGATTTTGTAGCCTGGGTATTAGGGTTATGGATTTAGGGTTTGATCAGTCTTTGTCAAAATTTTGATTTTTGATTAACTGGGTTAGCTGCCCTGTTAGTGGAAATCACTTGGATGGGGTTTAGCCTGTTATTGATTTACTAGATTAACTTCTGGTAACTGCTGATTCGAAAATTAATTTAATAGTTTATTCACATGGGTACTGAATCAATTATGTGTATAGATTTATGCATAAAGGAATTGAATTGTTGAAATAATTAATTGGATAGTTTAGTTTTGATTCAGTTTTGTTCCTGCGGTTAATCGAGTAGAATTTGGAAGGTGCGCTTGTATCAAGGTGTTCTGATATTAATTGTGGTGTTTGTTCCTTGATTTATGGAATGTTTGGAAGCTAGTGTGTAAGGTTAGTGGCTTTTGTGTGTTCATTACTAGTAACTGGACAGAAAAGATAACTTGGTGAAATTTATAACAGTAGAGAAAGAAGAAGCTGTAATTTTATAATTAATGGGGTATAGTACTTTGTACTAGATTAGATGAATTATGGGGTTGTTTTCATACTTTATGTCCTTTTCTATCTTTTATATGGTTTTGTTCTTTCTTGCTGTGATGTTGTATTTCTCATTTTTTTCTCTGTTGTTCGGTACACCTCAGATCATGGACTAACTGATTCTTTTCTTGCATTTTAGGTGGTGAGCTGCACAAAGGTGATGAATGAAGCATCTGTTGAGTCTTTGCCTTTTCCAAGAATTCGCTCTGGTAGCTATGCTGACATTGGAAAGAGGTCGTCCATGGAGGATGAACACATTTGTATTGATGATCTATCTGCTCATTTGGGGTCTTTCTTTAAGTGGCCAAGTTCTTTTTATGCAGTTTTTGATGGTCATGAAGGACTCGATGCTGCTGCTTATATCAAGAGAAATGCCATGAGATTTTTTTTTGAAGATGCTGAGCTGCCGCAAACATCTGATATTGATGCTTGCTTCTTAGAAGCATTGATGGATTCCCATAGAAAAGCTTTTTTGCTTGCAGACATCGCTTTGGCTGATGAAAGCAGTGTTAGAAGTTCTTGTGGAACAACAGCATTGACTGCCCTTGTTATTGGAAGGCACCTACTGGTTGCAAATGCTGGTGATTGCCGAGCAGTTTTATGCAGGAAAGGGGTAGCTGTTGACATGTCCCAAGATCACAGGCTTTCTTGTATGTCAGAACGCAGGCGGGTTGAGAAGTTGGGGGCTTATATTGAAGGTGAATATCTTAATGGTCTCTCAGTTACTAGAGCCCTTGGAGACTGGGATTTGAAACTTTCTCTTGGGGCTGCATCGCCTCTTATTGCTGAGCCGGATGTTCAACGGCTTATGTTAACAGAAGATGACGAATTCATGATCATCGGCTGTGATGGAATATGGGATGTTATGTCAAGCCAGTATGCTGTTAGCTTTGTCCGTCGTGGGCTTAGGCGTCACGATGATCCTGAGCTATGTGCCAGAGAACTAGTCATGGAAGCATCAAGCCTACGTTCAACTGATAATCTCACTGTGGTCATCATATGTTTCTCTTCACCTGGTCCAGTTGAATCATGTCCTCCTCGGATGCGAAGGTTCAGGTGCTGCAATCTTTCCGAGGAGGCCCTAAATAGGTTGAGAAGCTATTTGGAAGGCAATTGAATGTACAGTGAAATTATTTTGTATTATTTGCAGGGAATTTTTATGACCGATGATTTTTCTCTGTTTGAGGCTGTTTCAGATAGTTTAGAAAAAGCAGCCAGCAGTTTTGCAGGCTTAGAAGAAAACACTGGGAGAATAACAGTAGCATCAAGTAGAGTGTATGTTTTCAGATCAGTTTGTTTAATGGCAAAGCCAGCTTATTTTCATATAAATAGATGTTGGGTTCACAGTCTACAAATTCTGCACTGCTTATTTTATTTTCTTCCATTACTGATTTATATTCGGTAAGAGTAGCATGAAACTTAACCTGTAATAGTGTGCCATGAACTTTAGCATCGACCCATTTAGTTCTCTCGTGTTTTCACGTAAGATAATTAAAGAGGTTGACAAGTTTATACTCCTGCAGTGCCTATTAGTGGCACACAAAGGCCATATCCTCATCGGTTCAGCTAGAAAAGTAGGAGGTCCTGTGCGCGCCACACCACCAGACACAAAATGGAGGTTTTGGGTAGGGTATCTGAGGCTACCATTTTCTGGAGTTTTTTTTTTTTTTTAATCCTCTGTACTCAATAAAAGAAATATTCCAAAATTCAAAAAAGCCAAATTGTAAATAATGGAGTGGTGGAATTATTCCATGATACATCTTCTCGACGATCTTCATGCCCCTACCCTACTCAATTGTTGTATCATTTTGGGCTTGGGCTATGCAAAAACCATTTCATGTTGACCCTTCTAAATTCTAATTCACCTCACCATTTTTTTTTATTTGAATCTTATATTACAACCTTTTAGGGAAATCATTTATTCCAACCCTTAACTTCAATCAAATACTTTAATTCCGTAAACAATCCGTCCTAAATGGATCAGACAATTCAGCTCACCATCTGCTAATTCTTTTCAATATATAATTTAAGTAAAGATTTGATATTCAACCTAATAAATGGATTATGGAATCAAAATCAAACAAATGATTTCCCACTTTCTATAAATTGGGATAGTTGACTTTTATACTGTTCAACATCAACGGTTGTGATCTAAACTGCACCATCCAACGGTTATCATTTCATGTCATTCTCAATAAATTAACAAAAATATAAAACTGGATGCACCAGATTATCCTGAAATAAAATATAGATAAATAGATGAAAAATAAGGAACAAATAAGCTACAGTCAATCACCACTGAATTGTCAAAAAGCCGCAGCCTCTCTCTCTCTCCGATTGTTTGTAAATTCATTCTGTGTAAATTTTTTTTTTAAAAAAAACAGCGAAATGGCGATGGCGAGCTTCGCTAGACGAAAGACATATGTTTTAACTAGAAGCTTCTCGAATTCAAGTCCCGATGCCCTCAGGTATTCCTTTTCTCTTACCAGCTTCTCCCGTGGTTTCGCTTCCTTGGGATCTGATGAAAATGACGTCGTCGTCGTCGGCGGCGGTCCTGGCGGCTACGTTGCCGCTATCAAAGCCGCTCAGCTTGGTCTCAAAACTACCTGTATCGAGAAGCGTGGAACTCTCGGAGGTACTTGCCTCAATGTTGGATGCATCCCTTCTAAGGTATATCATTAAAAAAAAATAAAGAAAAAACCCTCTTTTTATTTCTCTTTATTTTTCATCAGATGGTTTCTACTTTGGTTCTATTTGTTTTGCTTCTCAGATCTCCTGTGATGATTAATTACATTGTGAAGTAGTTTTTTAAGGCTGGTATGGATGCAAATGTTCAATTAATTTGAATTCTTGTTCAATCATTTCTTTCGTTTTCATGTTGCCTTTTTTATTTTTAAGCTGAAAGAATTTGAATTGGAATAACTATAGCCTTTTAAAACACAAGAATTGATTAAATAGAATTGATGTGATTTGAATTCTTGCATTTTTTGGACTTCCCCACCACACTTTTATTGATTGGTGTTTTTTTTTTGTTTGATTATTTTTATTTATCTCATAGTGGTAAAATTATTGCAATTATATGCTATCTACTGTTAATTTACCTGAAATGTTTTGAAATTTTATGCTTTGTGTGCTAGCAGCGTGTTGTTTCGTGTTTACTTAGCTTTTAAAATTGTTTCGCTTTCTTTTAGCTGCTTACTAATATAGCCACAGCTTTCCAGCATTCTGATATTTTCCATTTTAACTTGTTTCGTCTTTAGGCTCTTCTCCATTCCTCTCACATGTACCATGAGGCCCAGCATTCATTTGCTAGCCATGGTGTGAAGTTTTCCTCTTTGGAACTTGATTTGCCTGCCATGTTGGCTCAAAAAGACAAAGCAGTAGCCAACCTTACACGGGGTATTGAAGGTTTGTTCAAGAAGAATAAAGTGAACTATGTTAAAGGGTATGGAAAGTTCATCTCCCCCTCAGAGGTTTCTGTGGATACCCTTGAAGATGGGAACACTGTTGTGAAGGGCAAGAACATTATAATTGCAACTGGTTCTGATGTCAAATCTCTCCCTGGAATTACCATTGATGAGAAGAAAATTGTATCATCTACTGGTGCTTTGGCGTTGTCAGAAGTTCCTAAGAAACTGGTGGTTATTGGGGCAGGCTACATTGGGCTTGAGATGGGCTCGGTGTGGGGCCGTCTTGGTTCAGAGGTCACAGTTGTTGAGTTTGCTCCTGATATTGTCCCAAGCATGGATGGGGAAATTCGCAAGCAATTTCAGCGATCTCTTGAGAAGCAAAAGATGAAATTCATGCTCAAAACTAAGGTGGTTGGAGTTGATAGTTCTGGAGATGGGGTGAAGTTAACACTTGAGCCGGCATCTGGTGGTGACCAGACGATACTGGAAGCTGATGTTGTTCTTGTCTCTGCTGGCAGGACTCCATTCACTGCAGGACTTGGGCTGGAAAAGATAGGTGTGGAAACTGATAAGTTGGGACGAATTCCAGTTAATGAAAAGTTTGCAACAAATGTGCCTGGTGTGTTTGCAATTGGGGATGTAATTCCAGGACCAATGCTGGCTCACAAGGCTGAAGAGGATGGAGTTGCTTGCGTGGAGTTCATAGCTGGTAAGCATGGCCATGTAGATTATGACAAGGTCCCTGGAGTTGTCTATACACACCCTGAGGTTGCTTCCGTTGGTAAGACTGAGGAGCAGGTTAAGGCACTTGGTGTTGATTATCGTGTTGGGAAGTTCCCATTTTTGGCCAATAGCCGTGCCAAGGCAATTGATGATGCTGAAGGAATGGTCAAGATTTTGGCTGAGAAGGAAACAGACAAGATACTGGGAGTACATATCATGGCACCTAATGCAGGTGAGCTTATTCATGAGGCAGTATTGGCACTTGCATATGGTGCTGCAAGTGAGGATATAGCACGTGTGTGCCATGCACATCCAACAATGAGCGAGGCATTGAAGGAAGCTGCCATGGCCACTCATGACAAGCCCATTCACATATAGAGGAATGAACATGTTTTCATTTTTGTTTTGAGGGTCTGCCTGTTTAGCAAAAATTTGCCCTTTCTTATTATTCTCTTCGGAAAGCAGATGCATGCTTGAATACAAATTTGCTGTTGTCCATTTCTTTACAGAATAATTTCATGTGTTAACCTCGTTGATATCAAAGCATGAGATGTATGCTGACCCGATGAGCTGTTATCAATCTATAGGTGATAGTATGTTTGCAGTGCTGGTAACATGATCCAAGCTTTGTTCTACAATGTGAATTTCATTCTTTGTATTGGCATATGGGTTGAGCTGTGTGTCTGGTACAGAGGCACACAGTCCTTTTTCCATTTAGAATGGAGCTCTTGCAATCATATTGAAATTTTTGTTGCTATTTGCTTCAATTTACATTAATTTTATTTAGTTTGAATAATCTAAGATTCATGCTTAATTTGCATGAAGGAAACTGAGTCATGTCTACTAGTTTTGTCACCAAATCACAGTTAAGTGGATGGATGAGACCTCTATTTGAGCATAGCCCTTGAATTCTTGTATTATGGCTAACAAATTGTTTTTATTCAAGGCGGCCTTAATTTTCTCTCCCCTATTACTGCTGCTCTTCGTAATTTGTTCTGTTAATTGCCCCACTGCCTACTAAGATTAATCTTACGTCCAGCCCACCTGCCTACCATTTTTGGCAGGAAAGAGCACCTGTAAGCGGAGAAACACTTGTGTGCATTCGGAAAAAAGGACGATTTCTTGGCCTTCATGACACCGCAACATGAATACAGGGACATGTAACAAAAAAGAATGTAGGAACTGTTACAGGCATGCATTTGATGATGGAAAGAGAATTTAAATAAATCAACAGATTTCATCCATTGCATTTCTATCATCATACGTCAACAATTGCCATTAGCTCCAGAAATAGGACTCAGAACCATCCAATGACAAACTGGAAACAAATGTTTTCTTAACAATGCTCTCCACTAATCTTTTCCACCACCTAAAAATACCGTTCCATAGGAAGTTCCAAGACCAGTTGTGACTTAAAGAGACACACTGCGCCCATGCATTGTTAGCCATAAACAAAATGAGGCCCTGGTTGTTGGAAATCCCATGTTTATCTCCTAATTTCCACATTCACAACAAACTTCCATCCCAACAGTAAAAGCTAGATGGAACTGCTGTGGACTCAGAGATCATCCTCTCGCATATCTGTCCTCCTCCTGGCCTGTTGAGTCAACCTAGCATCTCTCTCCCTTTCAAATTCTCGGTAATCTGCTCGTTGCAAGAAGGAAACCTTGTCCAGATACTGGTTTGAGCTCTTCTTATAGGCATCTAACTCTTCTTCTAGGCCTTTGTTCTCTTCCTTAAATTCTCCCCAGTCCTTCTTCGTCTTGTCCAGCACACTAAGCTTAGGCTTCTTCTTAATTTGTTCTAGAACAGCATCCACTGCAGATGTTGAAGTTGCTCTGGCCTTTTCAGCAGCCTCTTTTGACTCCGCATCAACAAGCTTCTTAACTTCAATTTCCTGACCAGCAAAATCCCTAACCTCTGTGATCTACAAAAGGAAACAAAAATTACAAATAACAATGCCAAATTATTGACACCAAAGACAATTTAAAAAACCATTGGATTGCATATGCTAGAATTTCCAATGAAATTTGCATACATTGTCCATCATCTTTAGACATTTCTATCTCTGATATTCTAATCACTAGTTACCATCAACTAAGCAAAATGCTCATCTTCATATTGCTATAAAAATTGACAAATATGAAGCCAAATAAAAGGGAACAAAAAAGGTAGCAGGAGGAAGAATTTTGCACTTGCCTCAACTTTACCCCTGCCTGCTGCGGCGGCAGCGGCAGCAGCAGCAGCATCCTTAACTGCTGAGAGAGCAGCAGCAGCAAGCCTTCTGGCTTCATCATTGGTGGCATTTGGCTTATTAGAACCACTTTGTAATGCATCTTGCACAGTACTTTCTGTTTTCTTAGTTGCCAGGCCAAGATAAGCCATCCAATTCTATGAAATAAGATCAAGGCAACAACTTTATAACACGCAGCACAGCAAACTGGGTAAATTTTATCACAAACAGAGAAAAGAGAAATGCTCTTACATCAGACGTCCTTTGTGAGGTTCCAACTGATCCTCTATTCATTTGCTCCGACACGGTAGCAACCTTCTTGTCCTCGTTGCTGGCACCATGTAGTGAAACACTAGCTCCTTTGTGCTGATCATGTTGTTCAGGGTGTGCCCTCTTCTTTGGTGTGAGACCCAGATATGTCATCCAATTCTACATATAGGATCAAAGTAAATAAACTACAATCAAAACACCTCTTTAAAAACTTCTCCAAGTGAGTCGTTAGAAATAGAGAATCCTTACATCATTGAGCTTGTGTGAGCTAGTAGTACTCATTGTTGAGCTACTACTGAGCTTGTTTAGAACAGGTTTGACAGTCTTATTAGCTAAGCCTTTATTCATTTGCTCCCACAACGCTTGCACCCGAGCATCCAGATCTATCAAAACATACACAATCCATTACATCTATTGTTCTCAGCTAATAGTTTCTCTCCCATATTGGCAAAACAGATCAAACATTTATTCATTAATTAATTATTACAATTCAAGAACAATAAACAAAGAAACCCAAGTTCTTACCAGTTGCTTCAGGTTTCGATTCTGCACTGACATGTGACTGAATTTGAGAACCCATCTTTTAAATTAACCTTCCCTGAAAGTTTACAACCAAAATTAAGAGGATTCACTTGAAATCTAGCTTCTCAAAATTAAGAAAGACTTCAACTTTTATAGCTCTTGAGTTATTACAGAGGCCAATTACTACAGAAGCATGACTTAATAGAACAAAAGCAAACGTAAAAAGAGGGAGGCCATATACATACAATAGATTCATATGAAAAACCTAATTTAAAAAAAAAAAAGACGAAGAATCCCTACTAACAAATAAATTGAAAAATCAATTCATCCCTTCACCTTACTCTCAATTCGTCTTCGTTTTGGGCGATCGATGGAGAACAGAAAGCTCCCTCCTTTTTATTTTTTATTTTTTACTTTAATATTATTTTTCTAATAAAGTAACTTTCTTTATATAATATAATCCATCCATTCTCTGAGCACCCTGAACGCTGTCGTTTCATCATCTATCTTATTTTATTTTATTTTTCTCATTTATTATTTCCCTCTCTATCAAGCAAAGCAACATTAAATTGAGCATAATTATAATTATATATATATATATATATATATATATATTAACATTATGAATGTGGCATTCATAAGAGGAAATTACAAAACTAAGAAGGAACAAACTTACATGAAAGGATATAACCAGTTGTTCCATTCGTTATCTACACAAGAAGAACTAGAGACAACAACTAACCTATGGAATCACAACCACCTTAGGAGTTCTCAAAATAAGAACCACATAAAGCCAACACCTAGCAATTGACTTTGGGTGGGAGATGACTCACTAAAACCATACCATCATAAATGCATAAAGGAACTATAATATGGCTAGCTCCCATATATAAGAAAGTAAAAAAACATATAATCCAAGTCAGGAACAACTGACTTGAATAATAAAATAAAAAACAGAAAATACATCTCGCATGCTGGGCTAAGCTGATGTGATAGAGGATGATCCAGAGGACTTTGCCTCCAAGCTTGCTAATTTATCAATGTCACTTTTGCTTATGGAAGACAACTGTAGCATATTCTTCAGAGACAAAAATCAAATCAGCCTCACTGGATAGAGGAAATAACTGTAAAAAATTTAGATCTATAATATAAAACTTATTTATGAACAAAAAAACAAGAATTAGAAGAAAAGATGAAGTGATTTTGGCCAAAATCATCTCCCAAAACTACTAGGCGGTTTTAAGAAGAAAGAGACATGCTATCAGGGCTGTAAATGCTATCGTTGATCATAATTATATTCATATAATAGTATAATTTATTATTTTATCAAATTCATCCATAATTTTCCATTCATTTCTTTAATGTCGATGCAAGTTTATGATGAAATATTTTTAAAAATGTTTCTTTAGGCTATTTTTTTATTATTATTATTCAATGTTGTTGAAGTTGAGATATATATTTTCTTCTTGTTTGGTTAAGCTTATAGGTATTATAACAGGATTTTTTTGAACAAAAGAAGCAATACAATTGAAGCATAAATATAACAGTATCATATACATCAATTTTTTTTTCTCAAGAATGGAGATAAAGACAGGAATGGTGCTTTATTTATTTATTTATTTATTTTGTCAAAATAACTAATGTCATGGAGCTTTGATAGGACTAAAAAAACAATAAAGAAGTCGAATTCAAAATATCATATAAACAATAACAGTTCTATTAATACAACGGTTGTTCAAAATGATATTTTATTTCCACTACAATAATTGTCACCTACAGTTTTAAAATGATATGTGACTAAATCTATAAAATTCTGTAACTAAATGTTTTAGCCACAAAAATAAATTTTGTAGTATGTCATAGTAAGAAATGACATAGCTAAAAGTTATATGCAAAATTTTAGTGTCATGTAGCTATTTTTTATATTTTTAGCTACATAATTTATTAGAATAAAAGCTAATTTGTAAAAAGATATTTAATTTAGTTGCTATAGAAATATAAATTGTGTAGCTAAAGATTTTAATTATTAGCCACAAAATAAACTTTATAATTTCATTAATTAGGATTTGTGACTGCAATGAGAATTGAATTACAAAGTATTGATTAAGAGTTATAAATTAAGTTAATTGGCTTTGAGAAAAGTTAATTATAACATAATATGTCTCAGGATTTGCATGAATTATTGAACTAAGAGAGGGGAATTAGCTAATTAATGTGAGGTGAATTAATTTCCTAATGATTAGTAATTAAGTGATTGATTAATTTTGTAATTAGGGTTTATTTACATTCTAATTTAGTAATCATAGTTAGTAATTCATCTGATTTGGTAGCCTTGAATAATTAGGGAGAAATTGGTAGGTGGATAGATCATAATCTCTGTGGAACGATATCTATTTTATACTACTTGTCGATTCCGCATACTTGCGAATTTGTAATTGCATGCAAAAACATTCTATCTATTAGTGTTGTGATAATATCTATCATTTGCTTTTGCATATTCTTGATGAGGAGGAAGAAGCCAAAGGAAAAATCTAAAAGTAAGTAACAATTGGTCTGCTTTTATTTTACTATTACATTTCATTTACTTACATGTGTGTTGACTTGCTCCTCCTTTAAACATGCATTGAGCTCAATAAACATAATTTGCATGAATAAAAATTTATTAAAAAGAGAATTTAACTAATCCATGTTCATATCCTCAATCCCTAATGAATACAAAACTTAGCCTAGCATAATTAAATTAATCTCCAAAAATAAGTAAAAAGAACCTGTCACCAATTACAATAAATTAAAAAGAAGAAAAGAAAATCCCAATCTCTTGCAATTTCCAAATCTTCAATTTTCAATCATGATCCTTGAAAAACACCCTTTTTGATTCCTTTTCTCTGTCAAAAATTGTCCCTATAATGAATTCTCTCTCCTTTTATAGTCCCCTTTTAATTCCCCTTCGATAAGCATCCAAAGAAGTTAATTTTAGCTTGACTATTGCGCATACACGACATGTCTCCATAGTACACGGGCGTGTTTTGAGCTAGCTCAATATCTGGACCATCACATGACCATGTCTTGAACCGTGTTCAATGCTAACTAATATGGTAGTAAGGTACACGACCTAACACACGGACGTGTTTCGACTCGTGTTCGGGCTACCAAAATCCTCCAGTAGACTACACGGCCAGATACATGGCAGTGTCTTCAACCATATTCAAAGCCTTTTTTTAGTCCAGAATACTACATGGGTAGGCACATGGCTGTGTCATCGCCTATGTTAACGATTCTTTTAAAATTCAACTTCAATCCTTTCGAATCCTTATTTTATCCAAATTAATATAACCTTGATTAATATCTCAAAATGAGTCATAAACATCTAAAATAATAAAACACAAATAAATAATCTATCTATAACACAAATTAACACGTTCTAACTTAAAATTAACACAAATTAATCACTAAAACATAACAAAATTAACTCTAATCAGGCATTGTTCTCAACCCATATGTAGAAAGTGCGGGGTACGTCTATCACACCAGATATGGTACTTTTTGAGTATCGCAACCTGCAAAAATCATATACTCTGATTGCATCTATCTGGTAATGAGAGATCTCTAAAATCTTCCAACTAGCGTTACGGATACAACCTTGGCAGTCATCTTGCCCAATATCTCCCCTACAAAATGCAATAGACTTTACCTAGTTGGGGGGATTGGCCAACGGACAAATTATAAAAGCCATAGTCAGTTTCATTGTTAGATTATAGGGATGAGAGGAGGCTACCGAGATTTCTTTGGTAAAGGGAGTTCACGGTATAGTGTCCACTATCATCGTAACAGGTATGGTGTATGAAGTCTGGCTGAGCAGTGTTTAAAGAAGCTAATTATAGAAGAACGTGAGAAGAGAAAATCAACAGTACTATAAGAGAACCCATTGAGGCTGTGAAATCATGCATATTTGTATGGGGATTGTTTGGTTCTTTTATTTATTTATTTATGGACTACTAATTTTATTAGTTCATGACATGGAATTTTCAACCTCATTTGTATGTAAAAAGGACATTTTATATTCAAAGCTCTTAAGATGGTCCACAATTAATGGAAATAGAAAAATGTACTGATGCAAACCAAGTGAGCACCAAATATGATGATAAGCCAAAGGATCCACTCGAGTATAAAAGCCCAATGACAAGAGCATGCATTAGGAATTTCAAGGTTGCCTTGTACACGTTCATGCAATAAGAAATCATGCAAAGAATGGAGAATCAAAGTACAAATACAAATGGAGCTCAATTAAGTGCATTTGGAGGTAGCATGGGCCAAGGGCAATTTTATCATTTTTACACATTATTAGCCAATTATGACCTTCAAAATGAAGAGTTCATGTCAAACTCTTTGAGTGGAGCAAGTTTCACTTAATTTGCATAAAGTGCATTTTTGAAGATTCTAAAAGGTTCTACAAGCTGTCAAGAGAATCTACAAGATACCAAGAATCTTTCTAGAAGATTTTTATACAAAAGAGTCCTAAATATGTGATAAGGGATGTTTTCTACATTCAAAAAAGAGTATTTGAAGATTTGGTCAAAGTTTACAAATCTTATAATTTTACTTACTTGTCATTAGTTGTCATAGTTATCACTTAGTTGTCATTAGTTGGTAATTATTTCTATTTTGTGTTTCCTAGCTCTTATAGGATTTCTTTTAGTTGTTTTCTTATTTATGAGTATTAATTAGGTTTCTATAAGGTTTGACAAGTTAAGACTTAACCTATTAAGGGTTCATTGTCCAAATAGGATTCGTATTATTTAGATTTCACTCCAAACTATATAATGCCTATATAAAGGCTACCAAAAACGAATTTTATAACATATTTTTTATTAATTCGAATTTCTTTTATGAGAACTTATTTTATCTCTTTTGTTTTTAAAAGAACTTTTGTGAATTTATCAAGTGAAGACTTGGTACATTCAAACATAGTCTAATTTAGGCTTAACATTGATATAGTTAATTTAGGCTTACATTAAACAACATTTTAATTCTTTGTAATTAAGATTCTTAAGTACAAATTATTTAAGGGTCTTGTTGGGGATTAAAGTTTACTATTGTTGCTTGATTGTGAACGATTCTAAGGTAAAGAATCAATATTGCATACTGGTTTGGCACGAGTTAGTCACGTTCGTATCATGCACGAAAGTTTTCTAGTAAGAATTTTTTTTTTGGACAGACAAAACTTACTGTAGCTAAACACTCAACCAGACAATTGTTAGTAAGAAATTTTAAAAGTTGACACTTCGCTTTTCTAATTAATTTTATCTTTTGAAATTTTTATTAAATAAGTTGACTTGCTTTTTATGAATAAATTGAATTATCAAACATCTTTTAATATTTTTTAGAAGCATAAAATATAGCAAAACTAGTCAACAATGTGTAGGTTTTCTCACAATTTTTTTAGCATCTAATTAAAGTGATTAATACTCAATACCTGAGGAGGGGATTCATTCCTATTCTCCATAACTTGCCACTTGGACTACTTATAATGAGTAGATCTTATCATTATTATGATTAGTGATGCAAAAAAAAATATAATTATTCCTTGAGTCAAAGAATATTATTATATATAATCGAAAATTGAATAGTAAAATAACATTAGTTCCCTTCAAAATACTAATAGATTAAAGAGTTAGTTTTTGACTTCTCTTGCCCGAGTTCAAAGAACGCTGTCATGAATAATCTATACATAATTAGATCGTTCAAACGTAATAGCAAATCAATCGATTGGGATGGAAGTGGTCAAGGACATTCCTTTAGGTGCACCAAACGTGGAAATTTTCTTACTTATGGACGAAGCTTAATGGATATACCTTCTCTCATGTGTTGGTGATATAACATATTTAAATGATATTTATCATTAAATTTTAAATAAATAATTAAAAGTTAATAAAATAAAAATTGAATTTTGATTATAATTGATTATTGAATAATAATATTTCAATTATTTATTTTGAATTGAATGATTGAAGTTCTACAAATTAAAATATAACTACTCTTCAACAATTGCTTTAATTCTTAATATTTTTTTTTGATTAATGGTCTCATTTGTTTTTAATTTTAATTTCTATCAATTTATGATATTCATTTTTAAAAAATTTTCAACTGTTTTCAATTTTCTAATAGTTAATGACTTAAATATAATTTTGAAAAATTATTATAAGAATCTTTCAAAAAAAATTTATCCACTTAAATGTTTTTCTTATACTCTTTTTGTTTTTAGTTTTTTTTTTTAACAATTTTTGTGGTCGTTAAAAAAATTTATCTCTCTGAAAAAAAAAAAAAAATCCACTTATGCTATGTTTGGATTGCAAAGATTTGGTCCATGAATTTGGATTTGGATTTGGGTCAAATTCCTTATTTAGAGCCATTATAATCATGAATTTAGATTTCATTCAAATCCCAAAAATTTTAAAAGCCTAAAATATTAGGATTTGAAATATCATATGAAAACTTGAAATTTCAAATCCAACTTTAACCCTTTTATTTATTTATAAGAAAATGATCATATATGTTCTATTTTTTATTTTATAACTAAAAATACTTTATTTTTTTATTAATTACAGTTATATCCCTTTTCATTTTCATGTGTCTTTTTTATTTTCCTTTCTTTTTCTTTATTTTCATTTTTTCATTTTTTTATCCCCTCTTATTTGTTTTCCTCATCTCTCCTTTTTTTTCTTTCCTTTTTATTTTTATTTTTATTTTAGTCTTATTTTTCCCACCTCCTATT
>CATIWO010487525.1:0-13132 GCA_949673435.1 Macaranga tanarius
GCCGACTACAGATTGCATTATATTTAGATATTGATGTGCCGACTACAGATTGCATTATATTTAGATATTGATGTATGCACGTGTGATTACAACAAATTTTTGTTTTCTTTTATGAAGAAAATGTTAGCACAGCCACTAAATCACTACATTTTTAATGGTGAAGAACCCATATTGCTTTAGTTGGCAAAAAAGGAGTATCATTGCAGCTACTAGGCAGTCACACATATACCGTATACGTTCTAGATTCATTATATATATAAAAACCTTAGTGAATCGGCCACTTGCATTTATTATTTAATGTTTTTTGGAAACCCACCATCATATCTATTTGAATCCTAGTGCTTTTACTCATGCCAATTCTGTTCTAACAATAGTATATATACATATATATTGATTAAACTATATGCACCAAGAGTAAAATAATTGAAGCTATCAAAGACAGCTAATTTTATACAGTATCCTCCAAATCACTTTCAGACTCACAGTGAACAATGATTCATTTCAGTCAAACCTGGTTTCATTATGCATAATGTTATCTCCATGTAGTGACCACTGTGACCTACATAATCAGCGCTATAATTAGAAATCCATCAGTGAGCTAAAAGCCAAGAGATCCTCTCTAAGTGCTGTGTAAACCTCTTACTTTTCTTTTTCTTGAAATTGTAATATTATTACAAGTTATTCATTATCTTTGCCTGAAGCACCCACCCAAAATTACGCAAAAGCAGAGCGTGAAGATGAAGCTACTGAATTTCAGGCTTCAACTTCTGATGGCAGCACTTATGTGCTTCTGTTACATGTATGCGGTAGCAGAGGTGAAGAGCTTGCAATCCAAGAACACTTACATAATTCACATGGACAAATCCTATATGCCAGCAAGTTTCGATGACCACCTCCAATGGTATAGTTCGTCTTTAAAATCTGTTTCAGAATCTGCTGACGTGCTTTACGCTTACAACAACGTAGTCCATGGCTTTGCCACAAGACTCACATCTGAAGAAGCTGAATTACTTGAAAAACAAGAAGGAATTGTCTCTGTATTGCCTGAAATGAAATACGAGTTGCACACTACTCGAAGTCCTGAGTTTCTGGGACTGGGGAAAGGTGAAGCTGTCCTCCCTGCAGCTGATTCACTTAGTGAGGTGGTTGTTGGAGTGCTAGACACTGGAGTGTGGCCAGAGATAAAAAGCTTTGATGACACAGGTCTTGGCCCCATTCCAAGTACCTGGAAAGGCGAGTGTGAGACAGGCAAGAACTTTAATTCATCAAGCTGTAACCGAAAACTGATTGGCGCAAGATTTTTCTCAAAAGGGTATGAAGCGGCATTTGGACCTGTTGATGAGACTCTGGAATCGAGGTCTCCCAGAGATGATGATGGCCATGGAACTCACACCTCAACTACAGTAGCTGGGTCAGCTGTCTCAGGAGCTAACCTATTTGGTTTTGCTCCTGGAACAGCACGTGGGATGGCTACACAAGCTCGAGTAGCTGTTTACAAGGTGTGTTGGCTTGGTGGGTGTTTTGGCTCTGACATTATAATGGCCATGGATAAAGCTGTTGAAGATGGTGTGAATGTCATCTCCATGTCAATTGGAGGAGGACTTTCAGATTATTATAGAGATAATGTTGCAATTGGAGCTTTTGCAGCAACAGCAAAAGGAATTTTGGTATCATGTTCAGCAGGAAATGGTGGACCAAGTCAGGGCACCTTGTCCAATGTTGCTCCTTGGATTACCACTGTAGGTGCTGGGACACTGGACCGAGATTTTCCAGCTTATGTAATCCTCGGAAATGGGAAGAATTTTTCAGGTGCTTCGCTTTACAGTGGAAAGCCATTATCTGATTCATTAATTCCACTGGTTTATGCTGCTAATGCAAGCAATGCAACAAGTGGTTTTCTTTGTATGTCTGATACTTTGATTCCTACAAAAGTTGAAGGAAAGATTGTGATATGTGATCGAGGGGGAAACAGTAGGGTGCAAAAGGGTCTGGCTGTGAAAAAAGCTGGTGGAGTTGGTATGATTTTAGCAAACACAGAGTCGTTTGGGAATGAGCTAGTAGCAGATGCACATCTCCTGCCAGCAGCTGCGGTAGGCCAAATTAGTGGGGACGTCATCAAGAAATATGCTTTCTCTGATCCTAGGCCAACAGCCACAATAGTATTTGGAGGCACACATCTAGGAGTTGAACCTTCACCGGTTGTAGCAGCTTTCAGTTCTAGAGGCCCCAATATGCTCACCCCAGAGGTACTCAAGCCAGACATAATAGCTCCAGGAGTCAATATACTAGCTGGTTGGACTGGTGCAGCTGGTCCAACTGGGTTAACAGAAGATAACAGACGGGTGAGCTTCAATATCATTTCTGGTACATCTATGTCCTGTCCACATGTTAGTGGGTTAGCCGCACTCATCAAGGCTGCTCATCCAGATTGGAGCCCAGCAGCCATTAGGTCTGCCCTGATGACCACAGCCTACACAGCATACCAAAATGGGAAAACCATACTGGACGTTTCTACGGGGCAACCAGCAACACCATTTGATTATGGTGCTGGACATGTAAATCCAGTCGCAGCCCTTGATCCTGGCCTTGTCTATGATGCCACAGTAGAAGACTATATAGGCTTCCTTTGTGCATTAAACTACAGCGCGACTCAAATAAAGGCTGCTTCAACCATAGATTTCACTTGTGACTCAAGCAAGAAATACAGTCTGGGTGATCTTAATTACCCATCCTTCTCAGTTCCCCTTGAAACAGCTTCAGGAAAGGGAGGTGGTGCTGGTGTAACTAGCACTGTGAAATACACCAGGACTCTGACTAATGTGGGCACTCCTGCAACGTATAAGGTTTCAGTGACTTCTGAGACTCCGTTAGTGAAGATCTTAGTCCAGCCAGAATCGCTCAGTTTCAGTGAACAATATGAGAAAAAGAGTTACACAGTGACATTTACTGCTACATCTATGCCATCTGGTACGACCAACTTTGCTCATCTGGAATGGTCAAGTGGAAAACATGTTGTCAGCAGTCCCATAGCTTTCAGCTGGACATGAGATCTTGAAGAAATTGGACCAATGGCTAATATTTACAGGTCATAGAGTGCCTGAATTCGTGTATACTGAATGTCTTCTACTTTCACATTCCAATGTTCCAACAACTGTTGGAGTAACAGCCAGTTGTGCTTGTAACTTCTCTCTCAGATGATCATAGCTCAAAGAAATAGGAGGGAAAAAATAATTGTACAGAAAACCAAGCACAGAATTGTAATTTAACTTTGAATGAATCTTCAAGTAATTTCTCATGCTTCTTAAATCAAGTCTTGCACCCTTCATGTCTCTTCATACTCTATATTCCTTCATGACTTGGGATGGCCATCTGATCATTAGAAGGATTCTATTGGTTTTATAGCTAATAAAATGAATATGTACAAGTTACTTTATAAGGATCGTATACCTGCTATACAATGAAGCCTTTACTTCTGTGTTGCAGTTGACAAAATAACACGTTTTATATGGTTGCAACTTGCAAGAACCAGTTCATTTTGTTTTTTTCAACTGCTAGAGATAAAAGTTGTTGAACGCTACTTGGATTAGTTTTTGATTCTTTTCCACTTCATGAAAAAAATTTTCCTCTTTTGAGAGACCAGGAAGGAAATAGTTGAAGGGTTTAAAGAGGGCCAACATTTGGCAGAGTTTCTACAATGATCCATGCCCATATATTTTTCCTTTTAACAGAATCTATTCCCATATTAATGATCAAATGAAACATAACTTCATGACAATATCAACCAAGTAAGCTATATGCTGCTCTAGTGGGTTGGTTATTGGCTGGTAGCTGGCTGCTTAGATAATGTTTGCCGCATTCCAAAAATTTGTTGTACACTTGGTGTTAAAGGTTTCTTTTCTTGTATAGAAAGTTTTCAGGAGTATTGTAATTTGTTTTCAACAAGTAAAATTAACAAGTCTGTCCTTTATTCCTTTACTAGAGGTGATATTTGAAATGTATAAGTTATGGCTTATCTCTGGAGGCAGAGGCATGCTTGCAATATTGAGTGAGCATAATTCATCAAAACTGTTATGTCGTGGCAAAAAGGATGGGCTCAAATTCATTCTTATCAACGAAAAGTGTCAATACTATCATTGCCAAAGGCTCAAGTTAGTGACATCGAAACCAGTAAACATCGAACAACATAAAGATATTTGAAATATCCTTAGATATAGCAGATTATTTATCCAAATTCGTAAGATGGTGTACGGTGAAACTTTCAGTAGCTCAACAGTCAAGTATAATCAATAGCCTCATTAATGTAAAAGGACAAAATTAATAGCAAGAATCAAAAGATTCAAAACATCATTCAGAATCTTGTATAGACTGACAAACGGGGAGGTAATATGTATCAAGCTGCCAATACTTGTGTCTCACACCTTCCCAAACTTCTTCAGCCAAACAATCCTTAACGGGCAAGGGAATTAACTGCGTGGAGTAGCCCAAATTTTCGAGTTCTAGAGAAACTAGATTGCAGTAAACAACATGGAAAAATGCATTACCTCCACAAAGTCCATTGAAGAATGAGTAAATTCCTCCAGGCTTCAACAATACAGGAAGATGCTGGTGGAACTCTCTCAGATCCTCGTAGTACTCTCCATAAGTGTCGAAGAATATGCCTGAAAAGATTTTGCCAATATTTGGATGTTAATATATAAGCAGATTAGTATGCAGGGAAATCACTAGATCACGCTGATTTTTCATTCAAAAACAAAAGAAAAAAAGCCAATCAACATTTAAAAACTTGTGTCTTTATTCTTATAAGTATACAGAAGATGCTGCAACATTATTGCCGGATTTGGAAAGTCAAATTACAACATATTGCATACTTCATCACTGGAAACAAATTCCCTTATGCTGCACAATTTCAAAGAATTCAATTCAATTCACTTCTTGCATTTTTAGACTTTCCAAACACTAGGCTAAGATTCCAAAGTCTTCAAACTCAAGATGCCTCATTGCAAACTGACATACATTTCAAACAGAATTAAAATGCAAACAATTGTATTTAAAAAAAAAAATTGAATTACCATCATAAGTTCCAAGTTGAGAAAGAACATCTTGCCACCGGCCAAATACAATCTTAACATTATCTTTCTCACCCCAACCTTCACGAATCATACGTTCGTAAACCTCTGGATGCGCCTCAACAATGGTGTGAGTAGCTGGACAATACTGCTGAATAGCTGTATCCACTAATCCCATTCCAAATCCAATGTTAAGCACGTGACCACCTGCAGAGCAAACAGCCTTAGCATGTGCCTCCATTAACGGTTTCTCCCAAGCCATCATTACAGCTTTGCTATCTGCATCCATCAGCTTATCCTCACTGAAACAAACCCTATCTTCCAAATAATTTCCATTACAATCGTCATTTTTATTTTCTTTCCTCGCGATTGTTCCCAATATTAATTCAGATTGAATTCCTGTAAATATATATATATATATACAGCGGCTTTTTGGTTAATATAATCAACTTTTTACTGCTGTGAAATCCATATAACGTAAGAGAAATGAAAAGAGGATACCGGCATTGAGCAGAATTTCGAAGGCTTCCTGATGGCCTTCCTCCATGGCTAAATCTCCGGCGGAGAGATTAGAAGGCGAAAGTGCGTTCCACGGAGCTCCGGATTCAAGAAGGGACTTGACGACGGCGGAGTGGCCGTGCTTGGCGGCGTGCATGAGCGGCGTGAAGCCATCGCTGTCGAAGTAGGAAACGTCGGCTCCGGAGCTTATGAGAGATTTAACTTTTTCGAATTCACCGTTTCTTGATGCCTCGCAGAGGAGTTGGTTGTCGTCCATGACTGCGCTTCTTCTTCAGCTGGATTTGAACAGTGAAACCCTGCTCCTCTGTTTCTGCTCTGCTTGCTGCGTAAAATTCCATTTGTTGGTTGAGGTTTAACTTAATTACATTTTCACCCTTACATTTATCTAAATTACACTTTCCTATGGCTACACTTTTTGTTTTTTGAAAAACAATCAGAACTATACTTTTTCTTTCAAATTGATCCATATATTAAGTTTCATTAATTTTTTTTGGAATAATCCAAAATGTAATAATTGAATATTCCAAGTTTTTAGTTAAATTCTCTTAAAAACTACTCACTCTCTTTCCAAATAAATATTTCTTTAAACTTCTAATTTTTTTATAGCATAAATAATTATTTATCTAATTTGGATTAAAATGTTAAATATATTTATTATAACTAAAAAATTTAAATTTAAATATTTTTATTTGAAAAAAATTCAACAGTCACTTTTTTTTTAAGTATCATGAATTATAAAATTAAAATTTTATTAAATTTATAAAATCATACATATATATATTTATACAAATAATTTTTTTACTTAAAATTAAATTAGAGAAATTATTATTAATTTTTGAATGTATTGCAAACTATCATATTAATGACTCTAATTAAATAAAATTAATTATAATTTTTAATTTTGTTTGTATAAATACACATGTGTATTGAAGAATGTCTTCTTTTTAGTAGATAAAAAATATAAATATTAAGCTATAATATTATATATATATAGTTAAAATATTACATAATATTCCATTATTATTTTTTTAATTTTTATTTTATAAATATCATCATTAAATATGTAAAGCCAATCTCATAGAGGGGAAATTTTACCATAACTTCATTTTTTTTTTGTCACTTTGATATCACTTTATTTTAATTACCATTGGATGAACATGTTTCTTGTGATCTAATAGTAATTATTGATAAAGTAAAACTTAATTTTTAAAAATCAAAGTAATTGTAGAAAGCATCCTTATAAAAATGATAATTAAAACAAAATAAAATAAAATAAATATAAATGAAACAATTGAAAAAAAAATCCTATAGATCTCACCTCCAAAACAATATATATTATTCTTGTGTACTAAAGAAATAAGTACGACTCTCACTAATAGTTAGAGATTGAACTGATAATCATAATTAAAAAGCCAACATCGGATCATCGTATGCGCCAGAAACGGTATTGTCTGTCCATGTATGATGTGTCTCCTTATTTAGACTCCATCTACAAGCGTACACTAGTTTTGACTGCAATTTTAATTTACAACACACAAAATATCTTGTCCGTGTTGAAACGCCATCGTTCTAGCATGCCACATGCGCACACGACAACTGAATAATCTCCATTGACGATTCAATCCAATAATTTATTAAGATCACGTGGCTGCTGTGACTCCTTCTCTCGTTTAACGCTATTTTAAATCACGCGCTGTGCAGTGCTGTGCTATGCATATGCTTCCTTTTGTTCCCAAAATAAAAAGCTCCTCCTTGCCTCCCTCTCAATTTTATATTACAGCAAATCTTAGGTTCTCTTTTGATCTCCTCTTGGATTCCCAATTACGATTTTTCGACAAAGATTATCACCAGATTTAATCTTAGTTTATTTTTCTTTCTAATTAAATTTGGTGAATATTTAACTTTAATTTTCATCTGTTTTATTTAAATGGCTTCGAGTTTTGATCGGTGGGAGAAGGATCCTTTCTTCTCCGCGGCGGAGGAGGTTCAAGAATCAGCCGACAGGTGCAATTCTATTCCTTTATAATTCTTCTAATTGCAGTTTCGTTTGTTAATTATAATAATGTTTGCTATTATTATTATTATTGAATTATGATTATAATATTTGATGTATAATGATGGTATTTGAAGGATGGAATCCACATATAGAACATGGATACACTCAAAAAAAGACGATTCGAGTATGTGGAACTCTGATGAACTCCAGCGGGACCTACGTACTGCCCTTGGCACCACCAAATGGCAGGTTTATATGATTTTTCATTTGAATGCATTTACATTGATATTTGACGTAATTTTAATGGTTTTATTGTGAGCGTCTTGATATTTAATTTGATTTCTGATTGGTAATACAGTTAGATGAGTTTCAACGGGCCGTCAGCTCCAGTTACATTAAAGCCTCTACTGAGGATGCAAGAAACAGACATCGTGAATTTATCGTTGCAATTGAGGACCAAGTTTCAAAAATTGAACGTTCATTACAGGAATGTTCCGTTTCTGATGGCAAACCAACCTCACCTTGGGTGCGATTAGATGAGGAGGAGTGCAATGAGCTTGCAATGTTTTTGTCTGGGTCATCAGCATTGGGAGACAATAATAATAGTAATATGAAAAATTACAGCGGAGATGAAAAACAACGAGGGAATGGTAAAGGATTGACCACTGATTGTTTGAAAAGTTCTAACCATGCTGTCAAGAATCCTCATGGGCATAGAAGGACAGCCAGTGCTAGTGCCGACATTGGTGCTTGGAAGATTGCAATTGCTGAAGTTAATTGTTCCTCAAATGCTTCTAATGGGCAGCCCTTGCATCCCCCGAGAAAGATACCTAGTTTCTCAGGATTTTTAAGTTCCATGGAATATGCACCAAAATTCAAGTGGCCAAAGAATGGTGTTAGGAAATGTAAGGCAATGGATGTTAATCTAGATTCTGACACTGCACCATTGCGTTCTTCACATTTAAACAAGGTTAGATTTTGTGACATGTCTGGTACTTGAATCTGCTATTTGGAATTTGCTTTTTGATTTCTGCATTACTAATTGCCAATTGTTGCCTGCTGTTTCTTGTTATTTTCTTATTTCAGGGTATTGATGCATGTTATGAAAAGAGTAAGAGCTGCCTGGATGGTTGTGATGAATGTTATGATAAGCAACTTTATGGCTGGTATGGAGTTGTACAAAGACAGCTTCAACGGTCTCAGTATCAAATGCAATATGGTCGGCCTGTTCAAGTGGTTATTTGGATTGTTCTTCTCCTTTGCTTGATTGGTGAGCATACTTTGATTCAATTATATACACTTTCTGTTTTCTCTAGATTATAGTATTTTCTTACTTGCATGTGTTGGTTTTTCATTGTGGGAGCAGCATTAGTAGCAGCTGTATTACGTGTTAATTAACAATACATGAAATGTTATCAATGTCTGAAAGAAGTAATTGGCATGGTAGCCTGAAATTGTAACTGCATTTGGAATAATTGAACTGAAATGATGCAATGGCATGTATGGTTTAGTATTTTTATGTTGTCCACACATGCACCATGATTAGCAAGTGCAAAAGGTACATAACATGTCTTTGCTTTAAATGATTTTATTGGTGATGCTGCTAGTGATTAGAGCAAAATTCAGAGATCAATCTACAGAGGGAATATGCCAAGCAATTGGGCACTTGGACATGCATTTAACAGATCGAATGTTGTCTTGTGTTTTAACGTTGGAGCCGCATCCCCTCATTTCCACATGTTGAGAGTATCATTAGTTAGGAAACTTAGCTTTTTTGTTGCTCTTTTTTCAGTCCTCTTATAACATTACTAGGTACTAACGTCATATTACTTTTTTTTGAACTGCAAATTATCTCTTATTAATTGACTAAGCTACAATTTGTATTTATAGAGGGTAGAGCATGCACCATATAATTGTTGATCTTTTTGATTGACCTAAAAAGCTCTGCCTCATCATTTGTTGTGGCACTCCAATTTGTTTGTAGAATTTTGAAACCAATGCCAGCCTGTCACCATCTGAGTATTATTAGGTGGCTTTCGAAGTTTTTCTTTGTTTTGAAGTAAATCATGATTTACTTTGCTTTAAGCACACTTGATTGAGATTGGTCATAATGATCATTACTTTCAATTTTGGTACAAAATGGTGTGAATTGGGTTGAATTGATATTGTCCGAACATCAAAATATTTCATGTCAGCTGAAAATGATGCAACAAGTGAAATGTACATGATTATAACTCTTTATCAAGCAAAAGTTACTATTTGAGCATTTATAAGGGATGCTTGAATTTAATGTTAGATCTGTGTATATGCCCGGCCAATTTCTCATGTTGTTCTCTGTTTGCTCAAAATGAAAAATCAGATTGATGAAAGCAATTTTATAGCAGCCAGCAGCCAACAGCATTTGGCGAACAGTTCAATTTGAATTTAAAAAATCATAAGTTTTATCAACAACTGTTGGGATTAGTTTGCAGGGGTTGTTCTTGCTTAAACTGAGGTCTCGAGTTCGAGTCCCAATAAACGCAGTCACGTTAAATAATTATTGAGAAACTTTTGCCACCCTTGTGGTCCTGACCGAGTCGATTCCGAATTAGTTGGAACCCTTGTGATTACGGATACCGGGAGCATTAGATGCAAAAGAAAAAAAAAATCATAGGTTTTACATGTGTCTTATGTATTTTGCAATTATGTAGTGGAATGAGGAGTGCAGAAGTAGAATCCTTGGCGATTATTTCTTTTGTTGTTACCACTGATATTTTTGCAATTTTTTGGCTTTTTAGATTGTGGAAGATTTGTAGAAAACTAATTTTTGATATTTGTTCAAGGAAAACACTTTATAGGAAGGATAGGAACTTTTTTTTTGGTAATTAAAAATTTAATTTCATGTTCTTTGATTCTGATTTTTTTTGGGTTCTCTATGCAGTGTTAATTGCATTGCGAGCTTTGTAAGCATCTAAGGAATCACCATCCAGCATTTTACAACAAGTGGTAATATGTGATGGCCTGGAGCTTGTTTTGGCACCAGGGCGCCGGTGCATGGTCTGGAGGAGGAGATTTGCTTGGCTCATTAGGAATATTGGTAGATTATCTGATGTTTATATGCATGCATAGTGACGTTCGACATTTAATTGTTCTCTGCCTTTCTTCCCTTTATCCGCCTTTGTCAACCAAAACCCCCTTTCTCCCCTTCAAATTTTGATTTGTCTGATGAAGGGAAATATATGTATATAAATCTAAGAGCCAAGAGATGGCAGAGAAAGTTAACCAAGAATGATTCTTGTACGGCATTAGATCCTTAATACAATTATTTTACTGTAGGCTGTAGTATCTTTATACAATTACAGTTGGATAGGTGCTTATATTTTTTTACCTTCTATTTTCGGAGACTTTGCTCTCTTGAATTTCAAAGTGGAAACCTTGAAACATTATCTCTACTCTTGTGAATCTTAACACAGCCGGGAAGATGTTATCTGGTGCAGAAGGTTTGGTTTTGGCATCAGATTACGGGTAAATTTTAGGAGGCTTCGCCTAGGAAGCTGATTATACTGGGTTGGCAATTTGCCAAGTCTCAGCTAAAAAGCAAAAACAAATGAAGTATTTATGGAATGAAAATAAAGGACACAAACTTGCGAACTTCGTTGAATAAGAAAACCATTTTAATGCATCACCGACAGTAAGACAAACAGGGTGCAGATAATCCACCACTGAACAAGTACGTCTAATTGACAACATTCATAAGGTATCTGTAACTGAAGTAAGAACCAGCAACCAAAAGGGGCACAAAGAACTCGAGAAAAGCTGCATACTTGGGCGTGCCATCATCCTTGATTACAAAAGCGCTCATTTCCTTCTGCTTAGAAGGTCCCTTGATAGAAGCATCCTTGGTGTCTCCTTTGAAAGTGTAACCTGGGAGAGCACCCACCTGGTACTTGAGAAGCATGTTCTGGGCTGCTTTGCTGTGTCCGATATCCTTGAACTCCTTTGTTGCATCCTTTCCTGCTGACTCAATCAGCACTTCTTCTCCTCCTGGGTGCTCTTCCAAGAATTTTGTCACGTTAAGTACCTGACAAAACAAACCAATACTTCTCACAACCAAATATATTATGATGCAAATTATGATGATTACTCTAAGCCACAAAATGAACTGAAACGCAATAAATAATTTAGCTGAGAGGAAGTATAATTACTCTGCCATCAATAACAAGCCAGCAATCTTTCTTGGACTTGTGTTGGGAAACCTGTGAGAGAGTGAAAACTGGGAAGTCAGCCATGTGTCTCTTGGGATTTCGAGAAAAGGACTGCAATGTTGCATACGAAATGGATCAAGTGATAAATTTATGGTGATGGGGCTGGACGATTTGAAATTTGGGTGGCTATGAGCCTGTGACATCACGCGGCCAACTACCGCCACCTTATACAGAGACTGGTGAGGAACGGTGGATCACGTGCAGCCAAAAAATTAAGGTGGGTAGCTACCTAATCACAAATGTGGTTAGATTACATCAAAAGCACATCATGTTTACTGAAATTTTAATCCAACCCAAACATTTATTTCATTCGTAGCAATTAAGTCGGGCATAATACATCTCTGACCCTTTATACTTGTTACAATTGGTCAATTTGACACCTCAACTTACAATTTTATCATTTTAACACTTAAACTCACTATTTTTTACCTAAAATGAACTAATTTAATGACATAATACATCAGTCACCCCTTGTACTTGCCACTTTTTGTTAGTTTAACACCTCTACTTGTAAGTTTTGGTCAGTCAAACCCTTAAAATGTGGCACATGTTGATTCACTATTCATACCACATGTGATGACAGTGGTTTAAAAATTACATTTTAGACAATTTCAGATGTTAAAATGGCAAAACTATAAGTAGATATGTCAAATTGATAAAAAGTGGCAGGTATAAAGGGATGTAGATGTATTATGCCGATTAAATGCAAATATTTAACCCTCAAAGGAGGTCCACAAATCTAATACAAAATTTTCCTTCTATCTATGATTATTAAAATTTTAAATTTAAATGAAATAAAAACTAACATAAAAATCTCGTTTTTTTTTTTAATTTATTTCAAATTCAACGAAACAAATCTCACAATCTTTTTTCCATAAATTGCTATGTGTTTTGTTTGTGTAACATGGAGTTTTAGGAGTCCATAATTTATATCATAGTTATTCAATTTTATATAGGGTTTAACTTGATGATGTCAAAATTACTGTCAAGAGAATAAGCAGCAGTAGTGTCACTTAGACTATTTATGTATTATTTTGTAGCTTGTATATAAATACATCTAAAAGTTAGACAGCTGGCATATGTAGATTCATAGTTGAGTCCTCTTGTATATAGTATCTCTTGTAGACATTTTTTTAATTAATGAAAACAACAGAGTCATTTATGTTATGGTATCAAAGCCATTTGTGTTTCTCCTTCATTTTCTCTCTTTTTCTCGATAGCCAAACAGACAAACCCATTTGATCTTCTAGTTCATTTGCTAGCAAAATTATAATCATTTTCTTTCTCTTGTTCTCTACTTTCTGAAT
>CATIWO010487547.1:0-14428 GCA_949673435.1 Macaranga tanarius
GTTTGTATAGCTTCTTTGTCTCTGAGTTTTGGACTCTATCTCCCTTTCTTACTTCTTCTTCTACTTTAGCTCCTTTTCTTTTCTCTCTTTTTTTGTTTGTGTTTTCTTACTTTTATATATTTTTTGCTTGATTTTTCCTCCACCCCTTATTTCTGTTCTTCTTTTTCTTTTTATAGGGTTATAGCAACCCTAAAATCCTATCCTCTCTCCTGTTAATGCAGGAGAGAGGCTGCAGAACGTGGGTCTTTCCACGTTCTGCCATTAAAGCTCATTTATTATTTTTTTTTCTGTTATAGGACAAAGAGGCGCCGCCTCTATAATCTAAGAGGCGCCTCCTCTTATCTGAAGAGGCGACGCCTCTTATTGTAGAAGCGGCGCCTCTGGGCTTTTCACAGCCCAGAGGTTTGTCTTGGTGGGCTTGGCCCACTAGACCAAACGAGTCTGACATAAATTTTAAAAGAAGTTCAGAGTCCAGTTCTTTGACAATTGGGTTTTAATTGCCATTTTTTCATTATTGGGTTTTTGCCTCGTGGACCGGATTAAACCATGTGTCCACAGTACTAGCATTTTTTTCATTTATCATTTTTTTAATCCTTTGTCTTAAGGGTGGGTATTTGGCTTGTTTGGTGGGTTAGTTTTACTCTATTTTTTGGACTGAACTAAAACAATCGAATTTTATAGATATAGAACTAACTGAATCAAAATGTCATTCAAAAAAAAAAAAAAACAAGAACCAAACTGAAAAGAAACCTAATTAACCAAATTTTAATGCTAAAAATAAAATAAACCAAAATTTTGACTTATTTTTATATGTTTTTTACACGACTTATTTACATATTATTTAATTAATAAATAAAAATTTGGTCTATATAATTTGTTTGGTTAACTAAATCTAAAATTGAACCGAACCAAGTCAATATTATTTTAATGTTAAAAATTTAAAATTGAACCAAATCAAACCAAACTGGAAAATAAAAATTACAAATCAAATGCTCACCCCTACTTTGCCTCCATAACATTACTTTTTCAGTGTCCCTCTCCTCACTTCTCAGTCCTTCCCATAACTTAAAATCATTTTGCCCTGCATGCCATTTGATGCGTAATGCTCAATCTAGGATGTCCACATGATTATAAATCTCACCAATGTCTAAAGTCAACAAATCTGCTGCACAAAGAATTCAGTAGAAGGCCAACCCAAGTACACAACATCATAACATACAGCAAGCTAACCCAAAAATGCAATGTTTTATTATAGAGAAAGATGGCATTCATCTAGTGGTTCTGACATTCATCCACATATGTTCTACGGATCTCTATACCATTAAACATGGAAACTTTAGCAAGCTCACAACAGTCAAATGGTGACATTGCTACACCAATTACAGAACTAAAATTAACAAGATTCCTGCATTTTTAGACGCTGTTTTGGAGAATGTCGACCTCGCAGCAAAAAGACACTTCAACAACAGGCTGCACAGGCAACTTATTGATGATGTATACATTCTATAGTTTATGACCATTGGACAAATTTATCCAAGGCCGATGTATCCAAAGCATGAAATTCCTTGACAGCAGAAACCACAGAAAGTCCAAGTTTCAGAGCATCATCCTTGCTAGGTGCCTATGATGGGAGTAATTTCAGTTGCTGTAAATTCAATAGGTATAACAGTTCAGGCAGAATCTGAAAGGACCTTTTACCTCAATGTTAAGGGGAAGAACTGGATCATGAAGTGACAGTCTAAGAAGGAACCACCCACCATAACCAGAAACTCGAACCTGTTTTCAGAAAAGAAAAAAAAAATAGAATTGAGAAAAATGTTCTGTTTTTTTTTTTTTTTAAGGAATAGAATGAGAAAAAATGTTGAGGCATTGGAAAAAACAACTGTGATACTAGTCCTACGCAAACCCTAATTGTAGTATTAATCTGTATGTATCAAAACTCACCCCTTCATAGTTTACAGGAGCTTTCTGAAGCTTTGGGTTTGTATCCACAGAGTTCTCCAAGTGTTTCAGCACTGCCTCTCCATAGTCCCGGAAAGATCTGGACATTCTAATGTATCAGTAACTTTGTTGCAATAAAACTAAATGTCCATATGATAACCATAGACCATACCCTCCTTTAAGATCTGGATGATTTTGATCAATTTTCAGTCTCAATTCCACAGCAACTTCTGGTTCCTGCAGACCCTCCACTAGATCAGTCAAAACTTTGCTGCCACCACCAACGCCTGAAGCTCTGGCTGAAGCAAGTTTATTTAAAAGCTTGACCTGTATCAGAAAAAAAAAATATTAAGAGAAAAAATTCTAAGAAATTATTGGGTAACTGTTACAAGAAGTAAGGCTGTGTATGTATAAACCTACCATGAGATACGCCCCGTCATCTAGCCAATGATTTTCCTTGAGAGCTCCATGCCCACTCGTTTCAATAGCTAGATGCGACTCCTCTCCAACTGAGTTCTGCGCACATCATCACTATTTTAGTTTCACAACTTATTAGATGACTAATTTTGGTACTGTAGATTGAACATTATACAAAGTAAGAACCTAAAAGGAAGAAAAAATAAAGATCCAACTCCTGTAGTAATGAGGCCCACCAATACAAAATTTAAAAAAGAAAAATGAGAAGCACCTGATGTTGACTTACAATGTGCTTTTAGTAATTATGGATTAAAAGTAAAACAGAAATTACTTAACATTCTCAGTCCTACAACACAAGAAGATTTAGATGCAATTGCTTAAGGCAACGTTTGTGTTCAAGTTGCATTCAGACCTTCAGAATTTCCAACCTCAGAATTTATCAATCCTTCTTTCCCTTTCTGTTTCAACAATGTCAACCCCTTCATTTTTATCCTTCAACGCACTCCCTTTTACCTCAAACAAATGCCTCATCCTCGGAGTACGCATACTCTTGATTACGTGCTACATCCTAGAGAATTGCAACAGCAAGTTTCAATGCAGAACCGTCCACTGAATCCAGTCATTCTTCAACCCCCTTTTTATTAAACAATAAAAATTTCATCCCAAATTCAAACTGGACACAAATATCCAACAAAGATGCAAAAAGACATGCTGATGTACATGCACAAGAATGCAGCTTTTGAACAAAGCCATAATTAGGACAAGGTCAAGCTATTATTAGCTCAAGTCAGCTCAATTGCATTTCGTATTACCAAGCCAGCTGCACTGCCAACCAAGATAAATCTTAATAGCTTGCAAGCATCTTGGCTCATAGAAAGCCCCACTATCCTTGTGTATTGTAGATACAATAGGCAGGTCATTATGCATTACTTGATGAAGCATAGGAAGATAATCAACATGGTTATTACAAGCTATTAATGGATACTCTATGATTACCATTAACAATCAGTCATACGGATTCGGTTAGAAGTATAATAACATATCACTGTGGCAGTATTATGACTGCCATTTGAATTCTCCACTTCGATCCATGACCAAAGGATTAAGCAGACATGTTATTCAATTTCTTGCACATGCAAGTGTCTCAAAAAATACTAGCAAAAGAATCATTTAAAAAGATGAACTTACCAAATGAATTGCTTCATCAATGACATTCTTATAGCCTCTTTTGAAACGATGGTGCTTCCCCCCTAAAAGAGATTGCAAACTACAAACACATTCTAGTATGGAAAAAAAATATATATATGGCATCACTTTTTTAAAAAAATACCAAGTTTCTCTCCAATAAATGTAGTCAGTCCATCTGAGGTCACACTGTCTGTGACAATAGTTGTTCCTGGATGCTACAAGGGGAAGAAATAGCGAAAAATTCCCGTGGACCAAATTAGTAAACAAAAATGTCTACTACAACAATAAAAAGGCAACAGCTCTTAAGACAGCTTCTAACAGGGAAGAGATCTTACTTCCTCCAATACTATTGCAGACATCAAAGCAATCAGACGATTCCGGTTGAACTCACGACCAGTGGAGTCCACAGCAGCAGATCTAAAAGAAATAATAGCATAAATTTAGATCAAAGCACAATATATGATAAATGACTGCCTAGGTTGCAACAGCAATTACCTGTCGACATCAGTGTCAAATATTATCCCAAGATCAGCATTGTTTTGAAGGACTGCCTGAGTGATTGCTCTCATTGCTGCCTTGTCCTCTGGGTTTGGAATATGATTAGGGAACGTACCTGTTTCCAAATATGTTATTAATGCCAGTTTCATCCATCAAACACTATAACAGAAAATGTTCAGACTTTTGATTACCATCTGGTTCCAAGAACTGACTTCCAGAAGTAATAGCTCCCAGAGGTTCAAGAACTTTTGCCTGAAAACCAATTAAAACAAATACCAGCAATCAAATGGTAATACTAAAAAGAAATTTATACAATCTTATCAATGTTATATGATATAAACCATTACAAGCATTGCTTAGTGCAAGGCTAAATGCATAATCAATGATTCAGAGCACTCAATAAAATGACTTCCCTTTATTCAAGAAGGGGGTGGAAAAAAATTTAAGTTGCCATTTTCATGCAACAATAGACAGAATATCCATCTATGCACGTAAAAAGAACCAAGGTGTAAAAATTGGTTAATTTGATTCTAATGACAATGTATACATTCTGGTATTAATATTACATGCAAATGAAATCAGCTTACAATGTTTCTTATGCATTAAATTGTGCCAATATTCTCTTCTTACTACATTTCCACAAAGGGAAATAAAGAAAATCACAACATGATCATGTCACATAAGAGCTTTACCAATTTACAAATAGTGTTCCTTATGTAGGTGCAGGGAAATAACTCATACCAAGAAGATGGAAAATTAGGTCATGCAATCCATCTGCTAATGGAAGATTGAGACTGCGTGCAAACGAAACTAGTTCACGGTTCTTTATATGGTATTCTATTGGGCCAATCTTCTTTTCTCACAGCATTCAGGAACTAGTAATAATTGGGGTCGTGGTTAAAATGTACATGACCAATTCCCTTACAATGGCTCAGTTCACTCATTTTTCTCTGAAAATTAAACTGAGATTTTCATGCACAATATCCACCATCAATGTCATAATGATATTTTAAATCAATAACAATCAGTTCATAGTAATTGCTAAGGCTACCAAACAAATTGGAATTAAACTTCATATGCCTATATCAAACTATGATTGTTTTCAAAATGTCAGGACTCATGAGATCGTATGTCTTTTATGATTGTTGGGGCTAGGTGAGGGTAGATATGAGTAAAAAAATAAAATCCTAAAATGAATGAAAGAAAGCCAAGTCAATCTCTGTATAAGAATGTAAACAAAACTTACCGCAAAAAATCCTCCTGCCCCATTTCCCGCATCTACAATTATATGGAACCCCTCCAATGGCTTCTCTAAGAATTTACAATGCCAATAAACAATTAGAAAATAGAATCCCACTATTTTAGCACAGAAACAAAAGAATAAAATAAAAAATAAAGCACGCAGTCCTAAACTAAATTACAACAATAATTTATGCATGACAACAAAATAAATAGAACTCCAGATTTGACATAAGATTCATCAAATTTTATAAATGTTGATCTCAGGAAAGTTTTATTTTGATCGCACATCTAAAGAGTTATTACCTATATTTCCTGCAGCTTTACGGACTGCCTTCACAAGATCAGATGTATAAATTGTCATGTAGTCAACTCTCTTTACTGATGCAGAAGCCTGTCTTGACTTCGTTAAACCTTCATCTGTGAAGTTCTTGTATATATCCGCTGCTCGCTCCAAAATGTCCTTAATGTCAGCCTTCCCAAGCCCTCCAGCATTTGTAAAGAATTTAAAACCATTCCGGTTGTAAGGAAGATGGCTAGCTATTTGCACAAAAATATCACCCATAAGTTGTGTAAGGTGAAAAAAATACTAAATGCAAAACTCTACTAAAATATCAAATGGAATCAACAGGTCACTCAAAGCTTAAGGAGATGTTGTTAACCAGTACAAACAATATTCTGAGACCATTATATTAACAAAAAGAATCTATTAAGAGAGAATAATTATAATAGATCAAAAGATAGTGACCAATAGAAAATGATATCACAAATTACCTGTTATCATAATAGCTCCATCGACTGGACATAAAAATGATTCATCTTCAGTGAGTGTACTATTAAACATTGCTGGGGTGGATGCCAATCTAGAAAAGGCTAGGTTAGTTTCAACTGTGAAAGGAGAAAGCAGAACAGAGAGCATAATAAATGAATCACTTGAACCACAACTACAGTTTGTCCACCACACTAATCTATTAATGGTTGAAAACAACAGGGCAAAGATTTTTGAGCAACCATATGAACAGCCCGCAAAAAGTGACAGCAACATTCAAACTGGTATATAGGCCAATAATATATGTAAAAAGAAAAAACCAGCCCAACTATCCTTCGTGCCATCATATATGGAGTCTAGTTTGAATGAATCTTACACAAGTGAAAGTTAATCAAATAGTTCAAACTTCAGCCAGCAAATTTCATAGGCACCAACTAGAGTCATGTGGATCCAAAACTATTTAACGTTAAAGATCTCAATGTATAAAATATTATATTAGAATCAAGACCACCATGAGATTGAAAAAGTCATCAACTTACCCATATTGAACAACATCCAGGCCTGCACCAGTAATACCTCGAGAAACAGCATCCTGCAAGTTAAACATCAAGTTCTCAGTATCCTCAGATATTTATGTAGGATCAAATTTATTTTAATGAACAAACTGCTCTAGAACTGTGGATACAAATATGTAAATATAATGCATGTATGTGGAGAGATTGGAGATATATAGAGGGCAGGAGGTGTTAACTTTAAGAGTAACATTGAAGATGTTGCAAATTAATCACTCCTACAATTAATTCACAGAAAGGGATGAAGAACTAACAGCAAAAACTATCAGTTCAGCCAAAAGAAAGAAAATAAGCTCAACGAAATCACATTGAAGAAATGTGATCTACATGGTTGGAATGACCATGTAAATAAATAAACAAATACAGTTTTGCACAAAATACGCAACATATCTATTGAAGAATTGAAGGTCCAAGGCCTGAACTACGAACGTGGCATGAATGGAAACAGTGCAAGCAGCGTACAAACTCATGAAGGAGCAATAGGACATGTGCAATTTCAAAAAAGAGGAAAAAATTAATACTCATAGTTTGAAAATAATTTGCACAAGGAGTATGCACCTGTAAAGTTTGTGCAGATATCCGGGAATCATGACCAATAGAAACTTTCAACCGTCTGGAAGCATCAGCCTTTTTCTTCTCCAATAACCATCCTGTAAAGCCAGCTGCTATTGCCTCTGTAACTGGTTCAGTCAGGGTAATAGGCTCTCCCTCAACACCAGCAACAGCCACGCCTCGAATATCACTGTGTGCTCATTGTGAGAATATAAGTTTCAGTTACTTTTCAAGAAATGCATGATTTCAAAGGCCACTATGATGTTATCAGAAATTAATCGACCTAGTACAAAGGCACTTTAAATTGAAGCTATAACAGAAACTCTGATTCAGACACTTTATCTCAAATAAATTCATGCGCTATGTTTTTGACTTTGACTTCCATCATTGGGAAAACTGGGATATCTATAAAAAAAAATAAGGCATCTCTATGAATAATAAGTTGTTATTTTGTGGGACTTAAGAAGAATTACATTAGAACCTGCTTTCACTATTTTAAACTAAAGGTGAGCATCGGTCGGTTTCGGTCGGTTCGGTCAAAGAACCACCAAAACCGAACCAGAAAGAATTGTGACCGAAACCGAACCGAACCAGAGAAAACCCGAACTTAACCGAAATGACTCGGTTCGGTTATTCGGTTAATTAATTTTATTTTTAAATAAAATTTTTATTTTTTATTTATTATTTTATAATTTTTTTAAGCTTATTCTTTAATTATATGACTAAAAAAATATTTTTATTTACAATTTTAATATTTATATATAATTTTTTCTAATTAATATTTTGTATTTAATATTTTTATGATAAATATATATGTGGGTCTGTCGGTTCGATTATTTTCAGTTTTTCAACTTAAAAACCGAACCGAACCAGTCGGTTATATATTTTCAAAAACCGAACCGAACCTATATAACCGACCGAACCAGTCGGTTCGGTTAATCGGTTTTCGGGTTTTTTTGCTCAGCCCTATTTTAAACTATGGCCAGGTTGGGTACAGTAGTTGAGTTTTAGATCTAATGTATGCATCAAATTAGCCTTTGCCAGTGTCTGACCTAAAGTAGAGTAATATTATCTGCTGGAATTTCATAATTCATATAATACACAGAACAAGGAAAGTGAATTAAACAAGAGAACCTTAACCCTACAGATGTAGGATATCCAACTTATGAAGTACACATCTAACTGTATTTATGCATTTACCATAATAAACACAAGGCAAAATAATATTGAAAACATTCATATATCATAAAGTACTCTAGAGAATCTCCACATTCCCAACAATTCCTTTCATGTGAGAAATTTCGGAGGCCTGGCACAAAGACAGAACTTGAGAACCACAAAGAACATATTGATAATTGATTAACTTTCCATATTAATGGCAATAAAAAAAGGACAAACACAAAAAAAAAACACACACACACATATGTACCAAAAAAAAAAAAAAGAATATTAAATAGAGCACCAAATAATATAATTTTTAAATTTATGTGAATCAGTGCATGTCATAAATACAGAATTTACTCACCTGCCATTTTGAAGTTTCAGAAAATCAACTTTTTCAAGATGTGGCACTGCAGTTGCAGACGAAGCAGCTGCAAAAAAGTTCCAAAAACAATGACATGAAATTCCAAAAGTACAGAAAATGTTAGAATCTCTAAGAACTTGAAATTACAAACTAGAGTGCCAAGTGTCAATCCACAACCAAGTCTACAAGGACAACATAAAAAAACTGGATAGATAGATACACTTGGAAATAAATTGATGCCTCATAATGATCAAACAAAACAAAACTATTTCTTAGCCATTTGAAAAAAAAATGTTTATTGTGTTTGATATCAACCTGAAAAATGAGAGTCTAGAACAGACCATTGCAGTAAACAGTGAGTCGATTAATAAAACCACTCTGGTGTATTGGTAAGGTGTGAATTTGCAGGGAAGATATGCCAGTCCATGCCAACTTCCCTCCAAAGAAGGGAAGAGAGTTGCGGGTATAAGGGGCACAAGAGTCCCTACGGTATTGGGTCCCGTACAGCCTATTCTGTGCTACAAAAACATTTTGGACAATCTTCCCTGACATTGCTGCTGCATAAGAAGTTTAGAATTTTATATCAGATTCAATATTTGTAAAAAATGATTAAAAAATATATCTTTGAACCGCACAAGTCATTTAACATTGCACAGGTTCCTACCCATGTAATAATTATCCTTCTTGATCACAAAACTATAAGTTGAAAGACACAACAGTAGCTGATAGCTACTGAACTGTGTCACTACATGTATCAATAATTAAGTTCCTAAAATTTAACATGACCCATGTTCAATTTTTACCCAAAAAAACAAGTTGTTGTTTCTTTAAAATGAAAAGGGTCCTCAAGTATTTAAAAAAAAAAGATCAATGCTGCTCACTGAATATGCGCAATTAGACCATTTCTCCAGTTCTAAATCAAGAAACAGTTTAAATTTGGGTTAACTAGTATTGGGTTGACGATATCCAATACCAAAACTGCTATAGAAAATAAAGGCTATGAAATGAAATTACCCATCAAACAGATGAAGAAATCAGCTCAAGAAAAGCTTATATTTCACTTCAGAAACCTCAAAAATCAAAATAATAATAATAATAATAACAACAAACAAAACAGACCTTAAGAATTGGAACTAGAACTGTTAGTTGAGACTAAAATTTGAAAAAAAAAAATGGATGATGATGATGATGAGAAAATGAAAAGTAAGAGTTACCTGACATTTGCTTTTGATTGTGAAGTTATCAACGTGAAACGACGATGTTTTTGATAAGGCGGGCGGAGAAACCGATTCAGATGATGGAACTTTGTAGGAGGAGGAAAGAATATGAAGAAGGGTAGGTGGTTGTAGCTCTTGTTTTAGATTCAAACTGTATTATTTGTGGCAATTTTAAAAGATGCGGATGCTCACACTTAATAAAAGATAGATATTTCTCTTTTTTTTTTATGTTTTTTTGGAAGGAGATATAAAAAAAATACATGTACTTTGACGTTTTTTATAATTTAATTATATACTTTTAATTTTGATAATTTTATACATAATTTTTTTAATTTTTGCAATTTAGTGTATTGTTTGTTTTTTTCAGTAGTTGTCTGATGACGTGTCAACCAGAAATATATACACTTTATCATGTCAAATAGAACTCTAACTCAAAATTAAAATACAACATTTTGAAACTTAGAAAAACTCTGCGTTTTCGAAATTAGGGCTTTTGTTTTGTTAGATGGAGTGGGGATAATTTCTTAAAATGCAGCGTTTTTTTAAGTTTTGACATGTCATCACTCAATTACCAAAAAAGAAAAAGGTACATTTTTGCCCTTAATGTTTATAGCGAAGAACGGATTGGCACTTGATGTTTTTCTTGTCTCATTTAGGTATAAAAATATGAAAAACAATGTTTTTGAGTCCCTCATTTAACAGCCATTTTAACTTCTGTTAACTTACTATATCAAATTGTAATTTTTCATTACAAAAATATCAATTACAATCCCAAAATTCCTTTTCTTTTTATTTTTACCCTCTTTTAGGTCAAAACCCCCACACAACATCATCCTCAATTATAATTGAATAAATTACATTTTACTATAAAAATCCTTTTTCTTTTTAAATAGTTTTATAATTGAATCAAGAATCAAACTTTGTAAATAATGGAACAGCTAACCACTCAACCACAGCAGAAACATGAAAAAACTACCACTAAAAACAAATAGCAAAATCAAGAAAAAGAGCTAGCAGCAGGCTCCACAACCAACTTTGCTACAAGAATCCAAATTGGAACGAAAATGTTCTGAATCAATAGCTACAAGATGGAAGGAACTCAGAACTTGAGACACCAGGAACACCATAAACTAGAAAAACATCAGGAAGCAACCTGATTCCCACTCTCTGATCAAGGCGAGAGGAAGCAAACTCCGAAGGCAAGAAACACATAATCAGCAACCAAACCAGCAGCATGAAATAACAAGTCAGAACAACAGCAAAAAAGAGCAACAGTAGCGACTGAAATAAATGCAACGAATTGAACTGAAGCAACATCATATCGGAACAGCAACAAGCACCTGCCACGGCACAAATCCAGGAAGAAAAAAAGAACCCAAAATAAAATATCACAGTCGTTGTCTCAAATGCAGAGTCTGAACCTGAAGTAACGGTAACATCAGAAGCAACAAAAACTAGTAGCCAAGCCCGACATACTGCAGCACCCAAGGAACTCAACAAACTAAAGCAATTGTAACTAATTTGCACTTAACAAAACATCACAAAAAATAGCAGATGCAACCACAAAAATCTTAAACCAAAACACTGCCTGTACTTGGAACCTTCTTGGATTTGTCCAAAAATAAATTCTATTAGAAGTTACAAGAAGATCTGTAGCTGTGTAGGGAAATAATGGATACAATGCAACTAGCGACTCGAATAAAAATTAATTTCTGCACACGATTGGCTGAAGGAGCAACCGATGAAAGTGCAACTTCATTCCTGTATTAACAATAATAATAATAATAGTATTAACAATAATACTATCAATAATAGTAGTAATTCAGCTAGGGTTTTGAGTTCTTCGCTTTATGTGAAATTATCAAATAATCTTTCTTCAATTGAAAGAGATTCAGTTGATTTTAAATTAGATAAACACGAAAAAAATATCAATTTCGAAGTAGCTTCTCAAATGTGATTCCTACAGAGAGGACCATGAATAAGGCTAAAACTCCATCAACAGTAGCAGCTTCACAAAACCACCATCGAAATGCTGGATCGATCCTTCAACAGTAGCAGCTTCATAAAACAACCATCTACGAATTCTTCACCTGCTACTGCCACTATTAGTGTGGTGGCTTGATGCTTTGCTGCTGGCGGTTGCTTCTCCAGACACACATCTTCTCCTCTCCTTCTTCGCATTAAACCCATCTCTATTCAATGCTCGTCTTATTCTTCTTCTTCTTCTGGTGCTGAATTTGATCCTAAAGCTTTTAGGTATAATTTCACAATAAACAAGAATTATAATCGCGGAGGCTTTGATCGTAGAGGCATAATTTCACAAGAAGCAATTTTTCATTTTGTTAGTTTAATTTTACAAAGTTTGATTCTTGATTCAATTATAAAACTAATTAAAAAGAGGGTAAAAATAAAAAGAAAAGGAATTTTGGGATTATAATTGATATTTTTATAAAGAAAAATTATAATTTGATATAGTAAGTTAATAGAAGTTAAAATGGCTATTAAATGAGGGGCTCAAAAATATTATTTTTCATATTTTTGTGCCTAAATAAGACAAGAAAAACATCAAGTGCCAATCCGCTCTTCGCTATAAATATTAAGGGCAAAAATGCACCTTTTCCCTACCAAAAAACAACATGTGCATTGAATTGCAAAAATTAAAAAAGTTCATATATAAAATTTTCAAAATTAAAAGTATATAATAAATTACAAAAAGCACCTAAGTATATGTATTTTTTTTATAAATAACCTTTTTTTTATTTGTTTACTATTTGGATTGTTTTGTTGTTATCGATGTTGTTGTTGTTATTATTATTACAAGTTATATATATATTTTTTAAATTTTAGAACCCTGCATCTTGATTTTGAGTTAGAGTGCTATCTGACGTGGTAAAATATATACATTTTCAGTTGACACATTATCATCCAATTACTGAAAAAATAAGCGTACTGAATTGAAAAAATAAAAAAAAGTTCATGTATAAATTTGTCAAAATTAAAAATATATGATTAAATTGCAAAAAGCACCTAAGTATATGCATTTTTTTATAAATAACACTTTTATTTATTTACTATTTGGATTGTTGTTGTTATTATTATTATTATTATTATTACAAGTTAAAATTTATAATGAGTCCAACGAATTTTACTACATAAAATTTTATAATAATTTCTAAAATTGATGGATTCATTGCAAATTAAAGGGCATTTTTTAACAAAAATATAATTACTTGAAGTAGAAAATACAAGGGCAGGATGTAGTGGTTGCACTTAAGATTGATATGAGCAAAGTCTATGATAAAATCAAATACTATTTTTTTAAAGAATATGATAAGTGCTATGAAGGGCTCTATCGGTTTTTCATTTATTCTTCATGGATGATTGTTTATTGTTCTTCAAATCTACCATAACAGAAAGTAGTAATTTAATAGATATTTTTTTGGCTTATAAATGTGCATCCAAACAGGTGATAATTATACTAAATCATCTCTTCTTTTTAGTTTTAATGTCTTTAGAAAAAAAAAAAGCTATTTGTTCTTTGTTTTTATTCTGGAGAGACCTTATTCTGACAACTACTTAGGGTTTCCATTTATATTTGGATAGAGGAAACACTATGTTACGACCCAAATCCAGAGGTCATGACCGGCGCTAGGGAACGGGAATTCACATGAATCTGGAACCCGTAGCAAGCTTAAAACATAACATTCATGCATAACAATTATAAATTTACCTCATAATTAAAACTTTCAAACTTAAAAATATTATCCATGTCTAATATCATGTTAGAATATTTAAATATACAATCTGATAACATAACATCTGCTAAGGTTAACTTAACACACTACAACAATAACGTGCTACTACTGCGGCATCTAAAATAATACAAATAAAAGTTAGATTAAGATGTACATAAATCAGCCGGTGAAGAATGAATCCGGCGTAGAGGAGAAGAGCTAACAGAGAATTCTTAAGATCTTAGAAAAAATAATTGAGGGGGGTCAGTGTAACACCCGCCCCTTAGCACACGTGTGTGTGATGTAAGTATTTCATTTTATGCATAAGAGTTGGTAAACTTTATTTAAGTTTTAGTATGGGTATAAGTGTAGAGAGGGACCAAAGTGAAAGGCAAGTTTGGAGTTAGATGTAGCAAAATAAAGTTATGGGGGTGCTGTGCATTAGGCCTACTTCATTAAGGAGTTAGGTGGTTATTTGTGATGATATTTTGGTTATATTAAATTAGAATATATTATTATTATTATTATTATTGTTATTATTATATTGATGATGCTATTATTATTATTAGTATTATTATTATAATTATTGTTAAGATATTTGTGTGATGATTATAAATTAAATTTAGGAAAACTTTGATGGGGCAAATGGAACTTTGTGGTTGGTTGGAGTATTTGTGTATATTTTAAATTGGTTTTTTGTGAGTGAGTTAGTGTGTGTGAGTGGTAAGTGTAGAGAAAGGGTTGAAAGAATAGAGAAGAAGAAGAAGAGAAGGAAA
>CATIWO010487698.1:0-12217 GCA_949673435.1 Macaranga tanarius
GGAGGCAATTAGAGTTTGACTAACCTTGACTCTAGCCAATATCGGGATCTTATAATGAAGGGACATTTAGTGCACGGTAATTGTGTTCTATGGTTCTTGCGAATCTACATATAACATTCATCTCTAATTAGGTAGCCGTGATATCTATGCTGGGGGTCACTCACGACTTATGGGAATTGAATGTAACATATTAGGATTTTCACAATCAGTATAGAAAGGTGTTTCCAGGATATTAAGTGTTAATATCATTTCGCATTGCCATTTAGACTTGAACCTAGTAAGTCTCACACATAAGGATTGCACTTGTGATGATTAACATTAATTTGATTATTAATTAAAGGGTTTAATTAATTAATTAAATTAATTGAATTGGATTTGTGCGTATGCGGGGATCTAGCATATCCCAAAATCCGAATTCAAAGATTGGAACTTTAATTGCATTTAAGTATATATTAATTTAGGCTTAATTTAATATGAGATATTAAATTAAAGATTAAATTAATATTAGCCTTCCAAATATATATATATATATATATATATGGACATGGACCATGAGATGGACCATGTAAATTATGGATGATGGACTTCGTCTATGTGATGGACCAAAGGCCTTGGACTTTATTCAAAGAGTTTGAACTAGTCCACTTATTAATTATATGGGTTGGGTGTTGATTAAAGAGTTTAATCTAGCCCATTAATTGTTTGGATTGGATTGTGCCATCTCTAAGTGTAGAGAGGCCCATGGCCCAAACCCAAGCCCAAGCCTATTAAGTGGTAATGGAATTGGAATAGGGATGGAGTAGAAATCCAACTATACTAACCAATTCAAAGATGGTGGCTTCTTATTGTCAAGGTTGTGAAATTCCAAGTCTTTAGAAGACTTGGAATGAAGACTTTCAACAAAAACTAGCAATAGTTGCTAGACTTGGAAAATAAGGCACCAATTGGATTATTTAATTAATACAAAAGTGTAAGACAAACTTGGTGAGCAAAAATTTCGTCCAAGAAATTGAGGGAGAGGTTTTGGTTACTCAAACTAGACAAAATGGACAGAAAAGAGAGTCTTCTTCTTCCTAAGTTCATGAGTGAACCTTTCTAGATCACTAGTGTTGTGATATCTCTTTCTAACCATCATCCTTGAGGGAAAACACCTAGTTCCATAACCTTTAAGATCAAAAAACCTTTCATAAGCTCTTGGGTCATTCAAGAGAGGCTTGTGTGGAGAGCTTTTTGGTGCTTGAAGATCAACCAAGTGCAAACTGTGTGTCACAAGCTAGAGGCTTCACGTTTGGGGAGCTCGGAGCTAGTGGATTGCAACAATCAAAGCATATCGAGCATTCTACACACTTGGGAGTTATGTAAGGGTTACTTAACTTTTAGTATATAGGGCTTATAATTTAATTACATGACTACTTTGCTTGTTGTGAAAATATTGTCTTTGATGTATGTTAGTTGTGTAAATACATGTGATTTGGATCTTGTGGCATGAATGGATTCAAACTTGGTGCAAGTGTTGTATGCTTCCAAAATTTTTAAAACTCCGCATATTTGGTTGCTTTGAACTTCCATTCCCTTCAATTAAATGAGCTCTTAGAACATTTAGAGGCTAATAAATTAAAGAAATTCTCACTTTCTCCATCCTTACCCTTTCTTTTTGTCTTGAAAGACTTAAGGAACTTAGGACAATTCCTCTTCTAATGTCCTTCACCTTTGTAGTGGAAACACTTTCCCTTGCCTTGCTCTTCCCTCATGGTGGCCTTGGGCTTGACAACACTTGCCTTGCCTTTATTTTTGTCATGTATGATGGACAGTGGGGGGTTTGATGGTCTTATGTTATCAAATTCTGCAAAAGGTAACAAGATTGATTAGTTGTAGTTCATTATAATCACCATTAGATTTGGTCTTTAGTCATAATGTCCTCTCACTAACTCGGTGAATCCTACACTTCCAAGTAGGAAATGGAAATCCCTTATTGGATGGATTTCTAGTGGGTAATGGAGTTCTTAATGGGCCACTAATATCCCTCAGGTGCACATTGTCGTTATTGGAATAATAGTTCTCATTATATGGACAACTCTTATCCATCACATCTCATATGAGGTTCTATTAATCTGACTCCTTATGTTACAGGCCTCAGGTATGCTTAATTACCGTTATTGGCCTTTGGCATTAGTTAGGTCCATATCATTAGATAGTGTAATGTATGGATTTGAACACTACAAACCTCAGGTAGTCCCATTTGCCGTTATTGACCTATAGTGTATCCATACACCCACAACATCTCATGCTTAACAATAACACTACATGAATCTCTTGGCCCTTATGCATACCCCTATGTATCTATAGTCAATGCACATAAGTCCAAAACCATACAAGTTATTGCTCTAATGGAGAGCCTAGACCTAAATTTAGTTGGAAGATTTTTTGGGTCATTATTAAGGTCTCACTTTGCACATTAGCCGTTTTACAATATATATCTCTCATATATACATTGCATGCCAACATTCACAACATATATATCTCATACATACATTGCATGCCATCCATCTACATATATATCACATACATATATAGCATGTATCAACATACATACATTGCATGGCATCCTACATCCATCTATATACATATCTTATATATATATAGCATGCATCAACATACATATCACATATATACGTTGAACATGCATAATGGATGTACAATTAAGGAGTGATCATGGGCCTTTCCTAATCCTATTCTAACACTTCAAATATTTACAAGTGTGCCTAGCCCAAGAAAAGCCTTCATTCCATAAGCCTCCTTAATCACCATCTTCATAGGCCTTGCCTCCAAGCCTTCAAGGTTGAATAGGCCTCCAATTGAACTCTTCAATTATTTAGTTACAACTCTTGTGATGTACATTCAATCCTTGGCATACCTAGGAAAATAATTTACATCTTAGTCCTATGCAATTAACTCTTAATTACATCAATATAGTAATAAACTCAATTATTATTACAAACCAAAGATGTAAACTAAGTCCATGATCAATCCTTGCATGAATGATAAGCATACATTCAATTAAAACACAACTATTGCATGTTATTTGAAGTACCAAGTCAAGGTAACATGTGTATACATTGTCCAAGATGCATCTAGTGTGTATTATGCATTGTGGCAGCTTCAGTCAAAGCATTGCTTCTGCGGTGACGGCACTGAACAACTTCAGTCGTAGCCCTACTTCCATGGTGATAGCACTGAACATCTTCAGTCGTAGCCTTGCTTCCATGGTGACATTACTAAGCACACCATAATGCAAACACTCTACTAAGTTACAACACTTACAATAATGGCCACAACATTTACAACCATTCACATACTTCATCACAACACTTGTAATTAACATTATCCATATTCATAATACTTGCAAATATCAACATTTTAGCATGTGAATCATATGATAATAGGCTCTGATAACACTTGAAGGAATGTGAGGATCATGCAACAATAGAAGTGAAGAATTTTAAAATTTTTTATTATATGCAACACTTGCATCATGCATAAACCACATCCATGCCCTTAGATCATATCACATGGAAAATACATAACTAAACATGCATCAAGGACAATATAATATATCAATAAACAACCAAGTCATGCATTTGCAATACAAGACCTACCAACTAAGGTTTGGTAACACTTACAAAACTCCAAGTTGGTAGCACGCTTGATAAGCTTTAGTTGATGTTGATCTACAAGCTTCTATCTCCCCAAATGTGAAGCCTTTAGCTTGAAATACACAAGTTGCACAAGGATGGTCTTGAAGAATGGTGAAGCTCCTCCCACAAGCCTCTCTTATTTGACCCAAAAGCTTGTTAGAGCCACTCCAAGCTTGAATGTATGGAGCAAAGATGCAACCTCTAATGGATGATGGACTTTGAACTTGTACAACTCTTGTACAATAATGACTTTAATTTGAAAGCACACAACTCTTGTGTATATTTGAACTCTCTACACTTGAAGAAGAAGAAGAAGGAAGAAGACACCCTCAATCCTTTTCTCTCTTTTGTAAGAATATCAAATTTGCTCTCAAATGTGCATAAGCATTAGTTGGCTTGGTTGTCTCTACACAATCCACTAGCTGTCAGCTATAACCAATTTGATAATAGTTTGATAATAGCTTGAGTATCTCATACTCAAGCCACATGCAATACCATAGCTTGAGTGTCTCATACTCAAGTCACATGCATTGCTGTAGCTTGAGTGTCTCACACTCAAGCTACATGCATTTGATAGATTGAGTATCTTATACTCTATCTATATGCATGGCTTTACTTTACAAGTGAGTGGGTTATGTTTGGTTGCATGGATAACCTTAGCCTTGATATCATTAACACTTAGTGGATATGGGCTAATGTTATTGGTGTATGGTCATCTCTACACTTAGAGAAGGCCCACTCCATACCAAACTAGACAACTTATGTTCTTATTTAAACTCTTTAAATAAAGCCCCATCCTAAGTCCATTTCAAGTCCATCTTTATCAATATACATATGGTCCATCACATGGCCCATCACATGGCCCATCTTTATCAATATATATGGTTCATCTCATAGCCCATCTTTATCAATATATATGGTCCATCTCATGGCCCATCTTTGAATGCATTTGGAGGCAAATATTAATCTAGTCCTTGAACTTATTATCACATATTAAAACAAGTCCAAATTAATATTTATTTAATTATAATTAAGTCCCAATCTTTGAATTTAGATTTTGGGATATACTAGATCCCAAAATATGCACAAATCCAATTCAATTAATTTAATTGATTAATTAAACTCTTTAATTAATAATTAAATTAATATTAATCTCCACAAGTGCAACCCTTGTGTGTGTGACGTACTAGGTTCAAGTCTAAATGGCAATGGGAAATAATATTAACACTTAACAATATGGAAACACCTTTCCATACTAAATGTGAAAATCCTAATTAATCACATTTAGTTCCCATAAGTCGTGAGTGACCCCTAATATAGATGTCATGACTACCCAATTAGAAATGAATGCTTAATGTAGATCTACAAGATCCATAGAACATATTTACCATGCAGTAAATGTCCTTTCATTACAAGATCCCGATATCGGCTAGAGTCATGATTTAGTCAAACTTTAATTGCCTCGATCATATGACCTCATCTTAAGTTCAATTCTCGATAAAACACGACTTCTACTAAAAACTCTTTCTAGTACCGAAACTCTTTTCGGGTAAGTCGAGTTTGACCTGGCCAGGTACTTATTCATCAAGAATAACTTAGATAGCATAGGATCTTATCCCGGTTAACTTTAGGTAATGAATTCCATCTTGGCCGATCACTCATCCTAACATATAACCAACTAGAGCCACCATACGCCATATACCTATGCGTGGCTAGTACAAGTATGTAAGCGGTAACAAACTCTAACCAACCATATATGGATGACCGTGTCACCTCAGGTCAAAGGACCATATGCACTATTATATCCAAGATTGTGATTATTGACTAAAGTGAATATCCATGCAATCACAAATCTTATATCACAATTCGATCCACCCATCATATGAGTATCCATATGTCTATTCTGATATCTCATATTAAGTAGCATGAGACTTACTACCTCCCACTATCGATATCATATACCGATCAAGGAAAATAGATAGAGATGATAGTCTAGGGATTAATACTATCCTTATATTAATCCAATGACTATGAACATTTATAGTATATGTACCAAATGAGTTTTTCACTCATATTATCAACTCTTGATAATAAACTCATTCAACATAATAATAAGGGTAAATATTCAAATAAAGTTAACACTTAATTTAAATGAATATTTTATTACCATTGGGATAAATATACAATGTTGACATACAAGAATGTCCCTTAGGGCAAATCTATACTAGCAGTTTCATCTTCCTCACATTCACTAAATGCCCCTCTCTATATTAGACATCAATTTTGTAACCGCTGAGGGTATATAAAGCATAATAAAGATTGCCTTTCTTTATAAATTTCTCCATCATTCGTTCTTACTTTACCCCAAGAACATCTTTCTTATAATTTTCTACCTTCTCTCTAAGTTTCTCTAAGTGATTAGAAGTTCATATCTTCGATCTTCAAATCTTCAAGGTCATTTTCTTTCCCTTTCTTTCTTTTTCACGGTTTTGATCTTTATTTTAGTAGTTTTTTGTAAGTTATTTTGTTATGGCTCCTAGATTGCCTCTGGATATATCTGAATTCCCTCCCCAACTTCTTAAGGGAGTTATTTGTATATGTAGGAAGAAATATAAAATTCTTACAGAATACAAATTATTCACAGCTTCTTCTCATGTTAGGGCCCATCACAATCCCAATAAAGAGGGTAACCAAAATAGGATAGATGTTTATATAGATCAATTAGAGGGAGGTCTTTGGTTTCCCTTAGATCCCTTTTTAAAATTATTTTTTCATGCATATAACCTAGCTCTGAGTCAATTATAATTTAACGGACATAGATTCCTCACTGCTTTCTGTGAACTTATTCGTTCGCAAGGTCGCGAACCTTCAGTTCAAATGCATAGGTATATATTTTCCCTAGCAAAAAAGAAAGGTGATCTCATATATTCCATGTCTGGTATTCCTAGGTTCAGTTTATTTAAAAAATTAGATGATATTAATCGATCTTGGAGGAATCAGTTTTTCATTATCGAGTATGAGACTGACTTTTTTAATATTCCTACATCATGGGCGAGCGAAGCTCATGCTGTAAGATGATCATCAGCATTAATAGAGGATGATCTTCCTCTTCTTACCGAGCTTTATTCTAGATGTTCCATGTCGAAACCTTCTACTAATGTTTATGTTAAGAAGTTCATTTATAGACATATGCATCCAGTAAATGCTGGTGTTTATGATATCATTTCTGGATTTCACGAGTTCAGAGGTATTTTTCTAACTCTTCTTTCTTACTTTTTGTGGATGGCTGATATCCTTGATGATTTCATAGAGGGTATTGATGATATTATAGATGAGGCTCCTGCCCTTGAGGATCCAACTACTCATCCTTTGAGTGCCGAGGACTACGTCATTCAGCTTTCCCCTAGAGCTAATGTAGAGCCTGAGCTTACTAACAAGCAAAAGGGTAAATGCCCAAGGGGTTCGGATGACACTTACGAACCTGCCTTTGATGGGGGTGAGATCCTCTTTAAACGCCCTAGATTGGAGGGATGTCTGAATCTAGAGCCTTGGTTGGAGAAGAAAGTTGGGCATCCGAGTATCCTTAATCCAGTGGTTCGAGGCCATCTTTCAGAATGCCTAAGGCTGAAGAAGGATATGCCCAGGTGGGAGTGTACTAATGAAAATGATCTCAAAAGCCAAGTGTTTTTAAGTCGTATGGAGGTAATAGCTTTATACCACTTAATATACTCGTTTCGTGTTATTTCTATGTTTGTTTGAAGTTAATCTTTTTGATTTTCTTAGCATGCAACTCAAGGGATTCTATGGATGGATGATGTTTGCTATATTCATAATAGCAAATGCAGTCTTAACAATTAGAAAATTAACGAGCTAAAAATTGAGCACGAAGGTGAGCTCAGAAAAGCAAAGGAGATTTTTGACACCATTTGTGCTAAGAGAGATAGTGCTTTAACAAGCTTGGAGCAAGAGAAGAAAGAGAATGTGGAACTTTAAAGTTCTATTTGTTTGCTAAGTTCGACCATCATTGAGCAAGACAAAGTGATTGCTGCTCAAGATGAAGAAATTCATCAATTGAAGGAGGCTTTAATGAGCAAGAAGAAGGTTTTCCAGGGCCTGACTACCAGCTTCGTGCAGGCCGTAAAGTCAGAGTGTCAATGATTGTTGATCCAGCAGCATTCAGAAATTGACTTTACCTCCATTAACAAGATTGCAATTTAAACTTTAGGTGAAGTAGTTCTAAAAGAGAGATCATTAATGGGTTATAAAGAGAGCCAATCATCTGTCAATACTGAGGCGGTGAACTTGGCTACAGAAACTCTTCCTCTTGCCCTAGAACTTGCTAATGTTGCCAGAGATCCTTCTATCAAAACGAGCAGTGCTCGAGTGTCTCCAACTCAGAATGATAGTTAGGCTGTGAATTCTGTTTGATGTATGTCTCCAAAAGGCTATTTTATGTGAACTTTTTATTTAGAATGTCTAACAGAATATTCATTAATGAAAATCTTATTCCGTCTAGTTTCCATCTTTTACAATCATTTTGTTATTAAGTAATGATCCCTTTGAATTATTAATTTACATAATCATTTATTTTGATTCCTGTTACGAATGTCAAAGATTTGATTATTTTATTCCTTGTGAGAATTTGAGGTTCGCATAAGCTCAATTACTGAACATTTGAGTTATAAAGGCTTGTTTTTATCAGACGATAGGTTTGTTAATTTAGTACAAGTATTACAAACTTGCCTTTGCTTGAGTTCCTTTGAATTTGTTTATGAGTATTAGAGGCTATTTATTTGTATGAGTACTTGAAACTTACTTATAAGTGCGAGTATTAGGGACTCGCCTTTATATGTATGAATTCTTGAGACCTATTTATTTGTGCGAGTATTAGGGACTCATATTTATATGTACAAGTCCTTGAGACTCATTTATTTATGCGAGTATTAAGGACTCACATTTATATGTATGAGTGCTTGAGACTTATTTATTTGTGCGAGTATTAGAGACTCGTATTTATTTTTATGAGTGCTTGAGACTCGTTTATTTATCCGAGTATTAGGGACTCGTATTTATATGTACAAGTACTTGAGACTCATTTATTTGTGCGAGTATTAGGGACTCATTTTTATTTGTACAAGTGCTTGAGACTCATTTATTTGTGCGAGTATTAGGGACTTGCCTTTATTTATTTATTTATATGAGTGATCAAAACTCATCTGTTAATTTATTTCATAGCTTGTAAGTTACAAGTCTATCGAGTTTCCTATCTTGATTATCCCAGACATCTACTGGTAATATTTCCTTAAGTTTTCTATATTCCAATATCTTGGAATGGTATTTCCCTTTATATCCTTAATTCTGTAAGCTCATTTGGTGGTTGTTTCAATGACCTGGTACATGCCTTCCCAATTAGGTTCTAGCTTCCCTGTTCCTGCATTTCCTTTTCTTATTTCTGCTTTTCTTAGTACTAGATCTCTAACATTTAAGACCCTTGACTGGACTCTTTTGTTATGATAAAGAGTGACCTATTGTCGTCTGGCTTCGGCCATAGCTGTAGCCTGTTTTCTTTTTTCCTCCAGCATATCTAAAGAGATCCTGTAATTTTTTTCATTTTCTGATTCATCAAAGTCCTTAGAGACCCTTAACGAATGGGACCCTATCTCAAGTGGTATTACTGCATCCATTCTGTATGCTAAGCAGAAAGGTGATTCTCCTGTTACACTTCTTAGGGTAGTGCGGTATGCCCAAATGACATTGTATAACTTGTCCACCCAATCTCCCTTTTGTTATTAAGACGCTTCTTGATGCCTTATAATATAATCTGATTAGTTACCTCCATCTGACTATTCGTCTGTGGATGAGGTACGGAGGTGAATCATAACTTTATATTGAGATCAAAATAGAATTGCTTGAACTTGACTTTGTTAAATTTTTTCCCATTATTTGTAATGAGTGTCTGAGGGATTCTGAATCTATATATTACCTCCTCCCATTATCTGTAATGAGTGTCTGAGGGATTCTGAGTTTATATATTACCTCCTTCTAAAAGAAGCTACAAATCCTTGCTTCGGTTATTGTAGGAACTGCTTCAACTTTAATCCATTTAGTAAAATGATCTATTGCCATAATAATAAACTTCCTCTGCCCTGATGCCAAAGGGAAATGTCCGAGTAGGTCCATTTCCTAAATAGAAAAAGACTATGGGCTTCTGATGGGATTCTATTCCTGAGTAGCTGAATGTATCAACTATGAGTTTTTCTGATATTTGTCACAATTTCGTGCCAACTTTTGTGCATATTATGACATCGTAGGCCAATAATAACCTTATAAATGAGCTTTTTTGACTAATATTGCCTGAGCTTCATGAGCTCCATATATGCCTTTATGTATTTCTCTAAGGACATAATTGCCTTCCTCAGGTGATACACACTTGGTCCATGGGTGACTAAATGACCTTCGGTATAAATTCCTATCTTGTAGTGAATACTAAGTTACTTTAATTTGGATTTTCTTGGCTTGATTCTTGTCATTAGGTAATTTTCCTGAATCTAGATATTCAGCTATAGGTCTTATCCATTCAGCTACTTCACATGTACTGAGCACTTCATTTTCCTTTATAGATGGTTTAATAATTTCTTCTTTGAGATTGAGATTTTGGGACATAGGTCCATTTTCTACTGCAGACTTTGCTATTATGTTAGAATTGTTTTCATATCTTGGAATTTGGACTAAATTCCACTGTCCCCCATTCTCTTCCAACCTATGTAGGAGTGAATAAGCTTTATCTGAATATTTAATCATGCTTGGCTCTTTTATTTTGAAGGTTCCTTTCAGCTGATTAACTGCGAGCTGAGAATCGTAAAGTATTTGAAGGCTTTCTGCTCGTACTTCATTTGCCAACTTTAATCCTGTGATCAAGGCTTCATACTCTGCTGCATTATTTATGGCATAAGTCATTCTAACAGCATATTTGATTTTTATTTTTTCAGGTCTTATCAAGATTATACTATCACCTGATCCTTATTTTCCTTATGCACCATCAATTTACATTCGCCAAAGGCTTTTTTCATTTGCTGAATCTATCAGTCTCGGGAATTTCTTGTATAAAGTCAGATAACACCTATTCTTTTATTGCTATTCAAGGTTCATAGGATATATCATGTTCCCCCAACTGCACTAACCATTGAACGAGCCTTCCAAATGTCTTTGGTCTTTATAGAATCCTTTTGAGAGGATGGTTTGTTCTTACCACTATTTTATGAGCTTGAATATAGTGGCGGAGCTTCTTTGCCATGTGTACTAGAGCCAATGCCAGCTTGTCCATCTTGGGATAACAGATTTCTAATCCTCTAAGGACTTTGCCCACGTAGTAAATTGGGTTTTGCTCTCCCTTGTCATCTCAAAATAGCACTGATGCTATAGATTCGTTGCCCACTGATAGGTAAAAGTATAGCATTTCTCTTAGAGTTGGTCTACTTAATAAAGGTAGAGAACCTAAAAACCTTTTGATGTCCTTGAATGCTAACTGACAATCAGCATTCTACTCAAATTTCTTTATGTTGTTCAATGCTCGGAAGAAGGGAAGGCATTTTCTTGCCGAATAAGATATGAACCTTCCTAATGGAGTGATTCATCCATTCAATTTTTGTAGTTTATTTAGTGTTATAGGAGGCTTCATATTAATGATTGCGTCCATCTTTTTTGGGTTTGCTTCAATTCCCCTTTGTGATATCATGAAACCTAAGAATTTTCCTGCCTTTACCCCAAAAACACATTTATCAAGGTAAAGTTTACTTTATATTGATCAAGCTTCTTCAGGACTCGTTCTAAGTCTATAGAATGGTCTTCTATTGTTCTGCTTTTGACAATCAAGTCGTCCAAATATACCTCTATGTTTTTGCCTATGTCTTCCTTGAAGATGAAATTCAAGAATCTTTGGTATATAGCTCTTGCATTTTTAAGTTCGAAGGGCATTACATTGTAATAATATAACCCTTGATGAGTTATGAAGGATGTTTTTTCTTGATCTTCCTTCTTCATGAAAATCTGATGATATCCTTAGGCAACATCAACAAAGTTATACATTCCATGACAAGCAGTCGAATCTACTAGTTGATCAATAGTTGGTAAAGGGTAACTATCTTTAGGACATGCTTTATTTAAGTTTGTGAAATCTACACACATCTGATACTTCCCATTCGGCTTCCATACAAGTACCACATTGGTGAGCCATTCAAGATGGGAGACCTCTCGTATGAATCCTACTTCCAGTAACTTTTGAAGGAAAGTATGTGTAGAGAAACAATGAAAATGCGGAATTTAAAATTTTTCCATTGCATGCAATATTTGCATCAACACAATACATTTCCATGCCTATAGATCACATCACATGCACTCTTACATAGCTAAACATGCATAATGAACAATATACCAACAACATATCAATCAAGTCATGCTTTCAAGAGGGAGACCTAACAACTAAGAGATATTGTAACACTTACAAAACTCCTTAGTCGGTAGCA
>CATIWO010487827.1:0-16316 GCA_949673435.1 Macaranga tanarius
CTCATCTCTCTCGTCTTGCTTCTTATCACAATCCTAAAGAGTGCCTCCTCTGTTTCTGCTTCTGCAACTAATACTAATATTAGCCATAAACCACCAACTAAACTAGTAGACAAGGTGTGCAAGCAAGCTTCCAGTTACTCCTTCTGCGTTAACTCTCTTTACTCCGACACCCGCACCCCACAGGCTGACGACTACACTCTCGCCTTTATTTCAGTCGGACTAGCATATGCTAATGCCACCGCCACTCGAGATCACATCTCCCAACTCCTAAACAACTCCCATTTTCATAACTACCACCACCAACCTCTCCAAAGATGCCTTCGCAATTACAACAGCGCTATTACGCTTCTTGGAATGGCCGACAACGACTTGAACTCCGAGACTTTCTTCGAGATCGCTGATTTGGCTGCCAAAGCTTCCCTTGCTGCTACTGACTGTCAAGCTGCTTTCAAAGGAATTTCATCGCCCCCTGATCTCCCTAATAGGAATAAAGATTTAAATGGTCTCTGCCAAATTTGTGGAATCGTTGCCAAATTGTTTACTGGACTATTATGAGTACTCTGTTCATGTTCATCAAATCTTCATCTTCATCTTGTAGTGAGATAAATTATTTACTCTATTTATATTATAATTAAAGATAAGGATAGGTGTCACAGCTAAATGTCTCCTTATTTTTGGGTGTTCTCTTGAAATAATGGGAAAAAAAATAATTTTATCGGACTGACTATAATAATTTATTTTCAATAATTAATTTCTACATTTGCTTCGCGTGTGTGGAAAAAAATAAATAAATCTCCAGGTGGTTGTGTGGGATTGTGTAATTTGCATGTATAAGAGACAAGGTAATGCTTGAAGCCGTTGTGCTGTTGGTGGTTCTGAATCATATATCACGGGAATGAATTAATCTATGATGGAAGATTATGGGTCACAACTGGAATTATGTTGGCTCAGTCCTTAAAGCCAAACTATGTGGACCCTATATATATGCATGTATATGTGTATTTATTATCATGTTAGGTGCATCCTGACCCACAAATAGTGTTATATGCTTGAACGTGATTCAACAGTTCTTGTATTCTCTTATTTTGGTTGGCAGTCGATCGTTTTCTTGCTATTGCTTAATTGGTCTCTGACCCTCTTGACAACTTGTGTTTCACCGAATATGGATAACATAAATAACCACGACTCTTAAGAAAGATAGCTTGGGCTCCTCATCATTCCAAAAGTTTAAGAGCCCATTCTACTCTAAAACTGGAAATGGAACAGTAATGGGCCCTAACCATTACTTATTTGGCATTTTTACAAAAATAGACTAAAAATAGAAAAAAAAAACAATTAATTTTTTTCTTTTAAAACTAACTTTTCTGAAAAAAATTTAAAATATAATATTCGCATAAAAAAATTTAAAAAATATTGTGTTCTTCAAATATAATATGAAAGTAAATATAAATCTCAAATTAAGAATACAAATGTAAAATAACTACCGATTATCTATCTTATTCATACTACTACTAGTAAATATTAATAATATATAATTTCTAATATATCTGAAGAAATTAAATACAAGATAATCTCTAACACATATATTTCATTTTTAAAAGAAATAAAATAATTAAAAATATAATCATAAAAAAATAATTGAAAATAACCAAAAAAAATGTGGACAAATAACCTTCAACGTCTAAAAACAATAAATAACGTCACAACAACCTCACACAACCATTCAATAACCATAAAACAATTAAAAAACAACATGAGAACACAACCAATTCGAATAACTTTATTTTACAAAATATAAAATAAATAACATCAAAACAATCATTCCACAACCATAAAATAGTCTCAAAACAATCTAAAAACAACACTTAGCAACTAAAAAATAATAAAAAATATCGAAACAACCTCACATAACCTCAAACATAACTACAAAACAACTTTCAGTACATCTTTAAAGAAAAAATAGAGTTATAAAAAAAATTAAAACAACTAAAAAATACTAGAAAACAATCTGAAAACAATCCAAAAATACCCCAAGAACAACCAATTTGAATAATTTTATTTGTCTATATTTTATAAAGTATAAATAAAGCATCACATTGCAGGTTTCATTGAATATATTTAGTAAAAAAAATCATATATTTCACTTTTAAAATTTGTAACTCACTTATTTAATCAAAAATTTTGTGATATTTAAAGTAATAAAATAATTAAAAATAGAGTAATAAAAAGAATAATTCAACACAACCAAAAATATAGACAGCAACCTCAAAACAACCTTAAAGCAACCTCAGAATAACCTCAAAATAACCTAAGAACAACAAAAAAACTCAAAAAGCAACCAGACACCATCAAAACAACTTTAGAACAATCTTAAAACAACCTAAGAACAACCAAAAACTCAAAAGCAACTAGAACAGTCTCAGAACAACTCTTTAACAACTAAAAAAAATATCACAACACACTCCCACCAAATCAATGAGAGACCATAAATTGACAAAAATCTATCAAACACTCGAAACACCACAAACACAATCCAAAAACAAAATGAGAAAAGGTAGAATATAAAAGTCACACAAGTGCCAATAACCAAAAAAAATTGATTCATCAAATCAATAAGAACTCATAAATTAGCAAAAATTTATCAATACCTATAACATAAAAAACACAAATTTAAAAATAAAATTAGAAAAAGAAAAAGATGAATAAGAAGAATAAGAAGAAAAGAAAATATCTCGTTTGATTTTTCTTTGTTGCTGTAAATTTATTTTTAGTGACATTAATTTTATAAATTTTTTTATAATTAGTGATGAATTTGGAAGAAAAATGAAGAAATTGATGGATTGTGGAAGAAATAATTAATGAAGAGAAGAAGAGGAGAAGAAAGAAGAAGACTCTGTAAATGAAAAGAAAAAATAGAAAATGCCGCAAAACTAAAACAAGCAGTGAAAAAAAAAATTACTCCATTTTTAAAATATTTTATTTCACTTAAGTTGTTTTTTTTATATTTTACCTACTTATTATAACTTCGTTTGCGGCCCAATTACAGTTCTTCAACAGTTTAATACTCGAACTTGAATTGAAGAAACTGTGATGTTCTTTATTCTTTAATTTTTCTACGATCATGTCAAATTGTCAATGTTAATAGTGGAGTTGTCCATTAATTTTGGTAGCTCAAGTTTCTGCTAAAAGGAATTAATATAGCAATTGAATCCAAATCTATCTCCATCTTGTCATCTTCTCCTTGCATACAATTTAGACCTTGGCCCTTGTGCTTTTCTCTCCAAGATACTTCCTCCAAAGCTCTGCTCACGACCTTATGATTATTAGGACATCACACATACAAATCAAGAAACACATGGATCCAAAACCCCAACATCAAGTAAGCAATGCAATGAGACAATGGAATAGGTTGCTTTCATTATGTTATGTGTGCCTAAAATCTAGATTTGGCCATTGGCTTTGACTTGGTCAAAAATGGATCATGACCTTTATGTATTGTATTATTGTTGAATTTGTTTGTGCTTTCTTTGTAGGCTAGCATAGCAATGTGCCTGAGGACAGCATGAACCTTTTCTCTTTTTCTTCTTTTGATGAACGATGATCAAAGGCCTTGCCTTCCCCCACTTGTCAGCCTTCAAAGGAGAGATTCTCTATATGCAATACATGCTGTCAACAGTATCCTCCTTTTATTTATGCGAGCTGCATTGTTCTGTCCTTTTCCAACCTGTGGGAATTTGTTATAATGTGAGTGTGAGTGTGAGTGCCAGTGTTCACCGTCACCTCATTTCTTCAATTATAATTATGTATTAAACATTCACCCACCATGCAGTTTATAAATATATAAATATGATCATTTGGATGCTTGTCCTTGGCTAATATTGGTCACTTGTATCAAAACTGAAGGAAGCTGAATGAATCACATCCATCTCCTCAGTTGACTTATATATAAATCTGTCTTCAGCTGCAATATATAATCATAATTGGTAGTTAAGCTGTAATTGTTTCTCTTTTTAACACATTCACTCCCCTTATTACTCTATATAAATATATAACAACTCAAATCAAACATCAAACGTGAAACCAAGTTTTGATATGTAATTGATGTACCATGTTCATGCGTGCATGTATCTAATTTAAGTTAATTCCATCATTAGTCATATCGAACTCATTCTCTCCATGCATGCATAGTGCAATTTCATTTCAAGCAATTCCATCAACCAGCTGAGCTGTAGTAGACTGTGGTAGTTTATATCATTGGCCACTGGGCGAGTACGAAATGGAGAAAATTTCAAACCGTACTGGAATACCGAACGAAATTGTATTCAAATCATACCAAATTAAATAATTTTAGTCTTGGACCAAGGCAAGCTAAATTATATATATGTGTGTGTAATTTGTGATAAAAAAATAAATTGTTTTCTACATCTAAATTAAAAAATACAACATGTTATATATAATTATTGTTATATATTGAATATGTAATTAAATTATAACTAAATATAATCAATTAATTAAGATTTGCATATTAAAATACCTACTAAATACTAATTTAACAAAAAAAATAACATATATTGATTTTTTTTTTCAAAAATTAGTATTCGTACTAGATTTAAATTGATTGTTTAAATTTATTTAAAGTTTAAATGAACTTTTTTGTTTTGTAATTTTTAAAAAATTAGTTATAATTTTACTTATATAAAATATAGATTTTTAATATTAAAAGTATTTAAATTTTCGAATATCCGTATCGAACCGTTCTAAAAGACCCGAATTATCAAACTAAATTGTACCAAAAAAAATGAAATGGTATAGTAAGGAAATTTTTTAAATTTAGTGATGATACTAGAGATTTTATTTTTAAAATTCTCAAATTTGGATACGACTTAAAATATTTTTAATTCCCAAATTATCCCTACCCGTGGTCACCAATATTGACCACAATATTACTAACTAAAAGCCAAAGACTTTGGACCACAGCTTTATAAATTAATAAATAAAAAAGAAAAGAAAGTAAAGTAGACCCTCTATATCATTGTTCACCAAGACAATACAATAGGATCCTAAAATCTGGCCGATTTTTTGCTTTCTTGTTTGGGACAAGTGCTATATTTTTTTTAAGTTGGAAACAAATTAATCAACTGGATTGATTAAGGAATTATCATTTTGAATGACTAAACCAATACACTAAAAGCAAAATGTGGAAGAGTGCTGGTTCTTTTCTTAAATAATTAACTTGTTATAGAAAAGATGACATGAGGAGGTAGGTTCCATAACCATTGCTTTATGAAAAGAAAGTTCGGGAAAGCTTTTTTGAATGCTGAAATGGGAATGCAAAGTATTCTTTGGCGGCAACCATATATACAGACTCTTACCAACTGATAGCAGCTTTGGAAGCTAAGCTAAAAAGGCCCCAAGCAAAGCAATCATATATACATTTTGATTTTGTATTGCTAACTTCAAATTCAAATCCAACGGTCTCTTTTACCTCCCTTTTTCTTTACTTCTTTTGACATGGCCTTCTCTTACTTGTTTTCTTTTATTCATTTATATTTATATATCATTTGATTTAATTTTTTTGAATATATATATATATATATATATATTTAGTAATGATATATATCGCGGCCGGTGAACAATTCTACTAATGCAATATGAATTTCCCAAAATGCCTTCATACAATTATATGCCCCTGTAGACAAGTAATATATAGCCAAGTGGGCAGAGGGCACAAGAAGATTAGTGGTAGGATAATAATGATGAGCAAGACTGCAAATAAGACTTGTGATATATAATTAGAGAGAGAGACTAAAAATTAGCCTCATATTATCTATCCATGAGTAATTGACAAAAAAAATGGAAAGATTGGAGATGGAGAATATATATATATTATAAGCAAATGCAATGAGTGAGGTGAGGTGAGGTGGGTGTGGAGATTGAAGATGGTCCCATAAGTCTGAAAAAGGTCCCATCTTTGTGTTCTGGGTTTTGCCTATGCTTGCTCTGGTCCACCAACAACATTTCAAATTTCTACTCATTCATTATTACATTTATTATGTTAGCTTATAATTTTGATCTACGCTGTTCCTAACTTAAACACTTTTTAACTAAATCAAAATCTTAAATAGGAATTGGATTTTGAATCAAAGCAGAATGATTACAAGTTCTAAATGCTTGCAAAAATGGGATGGTATGTATTATGTAAGAAGGTGGCCGTGCATCCACAGTCACAACACCAAAAACTGAAATTTTAATGTTTTATTTATGTTCAAACTTCAAAATATGATACTATATAATAAATGAGAATAGAGGAAAAGGCAAAGGCAAAGGCAACAAATAAATAAAAAGAAAAGAAAGAAAGACAGAGAGAGAATGTGGTAAAATCCAAGAAAAAGTAGTTTCGGAGCTTTTCCCTTATTATAATGATAAAGGAGCACAGTGTCACTCACTGGCCACTGCTCACCAACATATATACAAAACAAAAAACAAAACAAAAAATAAAGTGTCAGTTTTTGGTGTTAAGAGGGGTGATTTGATATGGGGTGAAACTTTGAAAGGGATGGCCTATATATTATATAAATGTGAGATTGTGTGAAAGCAGAGGAGAGGAGGAGGAACAATTAACAAAAACAAAAACAAAAACAAAAAAAAAGAGCGTGAAGGGCAGCTGCTGAACAATTTGCAGAGCTTTGTCTGCACTTTTTTCAGCCCACAAAACATTGATAGCATTATTATATTAAATCAGCTGCTATCATCATATTCATTGGATAGGATCATTAGAGCAGAGGTAGAAGAGGAATTGAGTAATGGGAGTTGGTGGAGCTTCCTCAAAGCTGAGAAGGGCAGCGAGGAACATGGTGGTGGCTGCTTGTGCCTCTTTCTCTTTTAGAAAGCCACCTGCTGCTGCTCTTGTGGATGACAACACCTCCTCCATCAATGTAAGTTACTCTCTATCTTTCTCATTTATTACTACTCTCTGCATCAAATCAAATCATATCAAGATTCAATCTTTAATTCAAATTTTCCAACCAAACGTTTCATTCTTTGATGATACTTGTTTGTTCCCCAAATTTCCCAACTTTAACCTTACTCTCTTCCTCTTTTTAATTTCTTCTGAGAGAATGATTATGGCTTTGATTTTAATTATGATTTCAGAGAAAACCCATTATTTATATATTCTCATTCTGTGACCTCTGCTTAACTACTGATACAAACAGGGGCAGGGCCAGGGGTCGGATTCTACTGCGATGTCTCCCAGAAAGAAGCTCAAGGAAGCAGAAATCACCACCATCCTCAACAATGACATTGACGATAACGTGGCTTCTAAGGTAGGCTTTTTGCTTTTCCATTTGGAAGAATCATTCACAGCCCCTGCATTTACTGTTGGAATCCAATGTTCATGTCATGTCATGTTCATTTTGTGCCTTTTCTCCATTTTCAATTTTTAATATGATTTCGAGGATTTACTTTATGTGCTCATTTGTTAACTCAAATTCAAGTTTCAAGACCACTAGCTAATACTAATCATTTTATTAGCAGTTCATGTTTCTCTAAGCATACAATGCATGTGGCAGCACATTCCAAATTCCCACTGTATTAAAGGTCCCATCCACCCACCAGCTACCTCTATGCTATGATCACATGACTTCTTCTCAAATTGTTGTGTCCTACCATATGCAATTGCTACTGCATTACCACTCATTTTGCTTACGAGATTTGAGTGTCAAGATTCAGATTTTCTCACATTGTTTGCTTTTCAAATCAACAACCTTCCCTCTAGGGACACAGGTAGGAAGGAACCAAGCTAGCTGACAATTTTTGTTAATTACTATGTTTTATGTAACCATAATACCGGAACATCCTAGATAGGAAGGCATCTAGATCATCCACAACATCAATTACTACTGCTGATGTACATTTTTTTTGTATTTCATGATTAGCTTTGATAAATGGCATCAATATCAGGTGCCCCTTTTTTTATTGCAACAGCATGATAATGGGAAATGTTGTTTGCGGTTGGGTCACTAACCTTGTCTATGTTACATTATTCATGCATTGCAGCAGAGCTTATGCGCAATATGCCTGGAAACTCTAAGTTACAGCACGGGGAACAGCCCAGGCCAGGCTATATTCACAGCCCAGTGCTCTCATGCTTTTCATTTCACCTGCATCTCATCCAATGTTCGCCATGGTAGTGTTACCTGCCCCATCTGCCGTGCCCATTGGACCCAGCTTCCCCGCAACCTAAACCTACCTTGTTCCCTCTCTTGCAACCAAACTGACCCCATTTTTCAAATCCTTGACGACTCCATTGCCACTTTCCGGGTCCACAGACGCTCCTTCCTGCGCTCTGCCCGTTACAATGATGATGACCCCATAGATCCTGACAACACCACCAATCATCCCCGCCTCGACTTCTCTCTTGTGCCAATACCACCAACAGTCTTTCATCATCCATGCACACAAGCCACTGCATGGGGCTCACAATACCAACATCCCTACCACTTAACAGGCTCCTCTTCACTGCTTTCCTACGCACCAACTCCTTATGCGTACACCTCAAATAGGAGACTTGGTGCTGCCTATCTCTCTGTCAAGACAACACAACAAAGAGCTATAGACTTGGTTCTGGTGGCAAGCCCCAATGGACCACATTTGAGGCTTGTGAAGCAGTCCATGGCATTAGTGGTGTTCTCTCTCCGTCCAGTAGATCGTCTGGCCATTGTGACTTATTCTTCATTTGCATCCCGAGTGTTCCCCTTGAGACGCATGACATCATATGGGAAGCGAACAGCACTGCAAGTTATTGACCGTCTTTTCTTCATGGGCCAAGCAGATCCAATAGAAGGTCTGAAGAAAGGCATAAAGATACTTGAGGATCGTGCGCACAAGAATCCACAGTCCTGTATCCTGCATCTGTCTGACAGTCCAACAAGATCATACCACACTGTCAACACTCAAGTTCCCTTTCCTATTCAACGGTTTCATGTAGGATTTGGCTTTGGCGCCTCAAATGGATTTGTGATGCATGAATTTGAAGATTTTTTGGTTAGATTGCTTGGAGGTGTGATCAAAGATGTCCAGTTGATAATTGGGGAAGAAGGCAGGATAATAAGGCTTGGAGAGCTAAGAGGCAATGAAGAAAGGAGAATTCTGTTAGACTTAGGTGGACATGGACATGTTTGTGTTGGATATAGGTACGTTGAAGGTGGAATTGATGAATGCACCAGAACAGGAGAAATTATAGCAAGTTTGGAGGATAAAGGGGAACAGCATGACACTAGCAGAGAAGGTAGTGCAGGGAGGGATGTGAACATAATTGGCGGACGAACCAGCAGCGTGGAGGGTTGGGATTACCATGATCCTTACATGGCTAGAAGATGGGCTAAACATTTGCATGGTTATAGACTTTGAATTAAGCAAACAAAAAAATTTGCCCTAGATAATATAAAATTATACATCAATCAGATCCTCTAAAGATTTCAGTCTCTCTGTTACCTTCTTAACAGTTTAAAACTTGGCAGCTATGCTTATGCGGCAAGCAAAATGTTTCAGTTGAGTCTCAAAAAAAAGTTATACATGTGATTAGAGTTGTAAAATTATACCTTAGGCTTCAATGCATGCATACATCCATTGCAGTTTTCTACTGCAGTTTCACATGAAGTTGGAAAACACTTCCAGTAATATGGGAAGTAGAAAATTAAATGATTTTCACTACTACAGAATCACCACCATTCTACAATTAACAAACACAGAGTACATATGAGTAGCTATTCACTGCTGTAGCTGTTAGAATATGTATCACTAATACAAGATGCTAAAGGCTGAAACACTTAGCCAGGTAGGTCGTGCAGATAGTCATACGCCGAGAAATCAGTATACAACAACGATCCCTTATCATAGTGAAGAAGATAGTAGCAATCACTACAGAAATAACATGGCTTATGTGGGGTCCACTTGTCATCCACCGTCACCTTCTTGGCCCTGAAAATCCCACACACACTGCATTTCTGGACTCGTGGTTTTAGTTGAAAAATTACAACCGGATAAGCTGCCTGGTTATGTACATCCTCGGGGTGAATCAATCTCATGTCTCTTATAATAACTGTATGTTTGCAGTCTCCCTGTACCCAAGAAATTCCCAAACAAAAGAAAATGAATAGAAATGATAAAAGGTTACAAGAACATGCTCCTACAGGAAAATGGTAACTGGGTACATCAGCTCATGCCAAAACATGAATTTGAGATGACAAAATTTATAAATTTTGACTCATCCAGATATCAGATATACTGTGCATATTAGACCTACTAAAAGTTACAGTCATAAAACCGTACCTGGTGGCAGTAGAGATAACCAGCACCAAGACGAAATCTCAAGTCATAAAACCGAGTTGTCTGCATGTCAACACGTCTGAATTGGGGCAATTGTGAAGTTGGCAACTCACCCAATACTGCTTTCTGCTTTTTTCGTAACTCACCACCCATGATGCATTCCCATTTTCTAAGAGCATCATCCTTCGAGTTTCTAAGCCAATCAAATATAGGCTCACTATAATCTATTGCAGATGAATCCCTCGAATCATTGCAAAACACATCCTGTACAATTATTCACTCCATTACATAGTGTGACAAACTGTGATCAACCAAACTGAAGAGTATAGACCTTTTTACCTCTATAAGAAAATATCCAGATGGATCGTGCTGCCCTGTCTTTTGCATTACCTGGTCCGTCATGCAATAAATCTTGTCCCTCATTTCCGTCAATGTTTGTCTTCCAAGGACCAAGAACTCCTGCGTCTATGGCACAATTCATAATATGAAGTTAGTAAATCAGATGGGAAGGGACAAAAATAAGCCCAAAATACTTATTAAATAGGATAATGCCTGAGAATAGTAAAATGGGGGTAAAGTCAAATCAAAACCCAAGGCAATCTCTTAAGGGTGATGTACGTCAAACTAGCTAGAAATTATAGGATCCTTTTCATACAAGAAACAAATTTGATGCACATGACTGTATTGCCTCTACACATATTATAAGTGTAGTATACCTGGTCATTGGGTTATAAGAATATCCACTATAGGCATACAATAATGCCGAGTGAACTCTGCACTCCTATGAGCAAAATTTTCACATACAGATCTGTATTGCTTCTACATTCAATAAATACGTGTCTTATATTTGCAGAAGAAGACCTATCAAAAGCATGCTATATTGCTGAATAGAGCATAATTCCATTAAGAAAATAGATCCCACAGCTCTCATAAAATCATATACACCAAAGTAGAAAAAATCTAAGGGTTAGTCTCTTATCAATTTTAGTTTCTAGTTTTTGAAGATTTTGTTTTGGCAATATAATTTAATAGTACTGTGCACTCAATTGCCTGATAACATTGATTGACTAAGATAACTGTAATTTTAAGCAAACAAAAGCATCATAACATTGACATGGTCACTAAAAATAACTGAAATACAAGATAAATTTATTTAAAATATCAGCTACAAGAGAATAAAATACCATACTTTTATCCAGTTTCGTATGTTGTGGTAAACCTCAACACAAAGAACAGCCTCTGGATGCTGCAGAGGTATGTGCTGTTCAACCATTTGGGGTTTCAACTGCTGGTAATTTGAATAAAAGCATGAATAAAGAATAAATAAGACTTTTCAGCTGTATGAATAATCAAATATACAAATTAAAAGTATTAGAGGTATTCAATAATGTGTTTGTCTGATTGGAAAGCGACAAAGTAAAATATGAATAGACAATTCTTGAGACAACCTGTTTGTCAAAATAAGTAGACCTAAGATATTTCATGCTTTCAGCTCTCTCCGAAGATAGAACAAGACTTTTGCTGATCTTGCAACTATCATGTGACAAAATAAAAGATAAAAGTAAGCACAGCAGCAGATAAGATGCATCAGTTACATAGTTACAATATTTATAAGATTGCATCCTTATACAAACTCTAAAGAATGCAGTCTGGATGCTGTTTTTTCTTGATGCTGCCTTTCTTTGATTTTCAACAGTTCACCGACCTTTGCAAGGCAGCCGTCCTGGTCATCCAAGAATAACAAATTCATGTGTCAACTCAGCCCCTACATAAACTTTCGATGGCAATGCATTATTATGTGTATGTTGCCTAACATATTGCTTTAATATGATTGTTTACAACTAATTTGATTCCAAATAAATCCATATGCAAAAAAAAAAAAATGGTTATAACAGCTGATTTGATCCAAATAAATCCACACGCATAGGTAAGTGGTTATATCACAGTTTTTTAACATTCAAAGAAAAACACTCAGGTAGATATGCTGAGCAACTACCAGTGTAAGAGAAGAAAATAACATAATGTATGTTAGTAACATGAATAGAGAGACACCATTGATTGAAATGACTACTGAGGAAAACACATTCAGAAATCAGCTTTGAAGTTTATGTAGCATATCTTATTAAGCATTTCTAACAAGAAAAGAATCAATCAGCAGCAACAACAAACGGGTGAAGAACTGAATATAGTAGGACAGGTAACATACATCAATGACATGCTCATTTGCATTGCCTCCTTTTCTCTTCCTTGCAATGTTCCTAGTTGCATTACGGCTGGTTCTAGCATGAGATCCTTTAGATGATTTTGAAGATATTTTTCTCTTGCTCGACTTCTTGTTAACAACAGTTTCATCGCAACTCTTCCCTTGACTTAATGATTCCAAAGCAGGTGAAGGATCCCCTTCTCTTCCAAAGCTTTCCGAATGTGTGCCATTCTTGCTTGAAACTCTAATATTATTTTCTCTTTTGAGGGGGAAAAACTAAATACATTTAGGAAAGAAAAAGAGATACTAAAAAAGGATACAACTTAAATCATTGATGACACTGCTAGCAAATATTCAAAACAGATACAGGATCCTTGGCATTATATGTTGGAGAAGAGAAAAAAATAGAACGTAAATGAACACATGCACAAGCATACATGCTGCCTCTGCCACACAAACAAAATTGATCACATCAAAATGTTATTTTTAAGCAGGATTAGTTTGTATCCTAATTTGACAATAATATAATGCTATATTCGGGCACCAAGCTACTAGTGCAATCAAATGTATTACCTGGCAATGTGCTTGCCAGGGTAGTATAATGGGATGAATCAAAATTTAAAAGCCTAGCAATACTGAGATCTGATACATGAGCTTCACTATCAGAATTTAGTGAGGATTTCCAAGAGGCAATTTTATTTTTATAAAGACAAATTGAGTTTTTTGTTATTTTTTGTAAAAAAAAAAAAAATGGCAGTGACTTTCACAAATTACAAATTTACAGACATTATCCATGATGTATCTCTACTGCGAGAAGTAGATAGTGGGAAAGAAATAAAAGAGGAACCCAATTTCTGGCCTTAGTTTCATTTAATATCAATTTGACATGTAAGATAATTGGCATCTAAAAAATGAAGGGAATCAGATCCATTGCAATCCTTGATCATTTTCTACCTCCTAAAGGAGGGGCTAGAGAGATTGTACCGTCCAAGTTGCATACAGACTCAATGAAACAGTAAACGAATACATACATGAGGAATCAAGAGACTTTCAAATTGAAATGAATATGAGCAATAGAAAGCTAAGGCAAGGAGAGGAATACTGAGTTAGTAATAGGCAGAAAAGAGAGGATTATTGCAAAAGCATAGTTTAACTAGTATATATACTGACCTTGAATCCAAGCAACTTTCGTTCCTCTCCTCATCCTGCAGTAAGAATCCACAAAATGATATGAAATCATTAGAAGAGTTTCTCTATTAAAAAATTTGAAAGAGAAGAAAGAAAGAAACATACATTTAAAGGGGTTTCCATCAATGCCATCTCCACCAAATCTTCATCAGTAAAAGGTTTAATATCATCAACTCTGAGAGGGAGAGCAATTAAGTTATAATATAATCATTAAAAATGAATGAATAAATTCGAAACGGACAAATAGAAAGCAGAAAATACGAAATATCATCATCATGATTGTCTCTGGGAGAAAAATTACAGCACAATTCATCCTTCAAATCCTGAATAAAGAAATTAATTTTTTTGGATTAGTAAAGAGAGTTTAAGCAAAAGATGGACAATGCATAATACAAATAAACAGATGGAAACCTGAAGATGATGAAGGAGAGCAGACTCAAAATCAGGAACCCTAGTGAGAGGGCCCACCAAATTGGGAACATAAATAGGTCCTCCACGGGCTATTGATACTTTCCACTCTCCACCTTCTACTGCTTCTGTTCTGCTCTCCATTCTTCTTCTTCTTCTTCTACCTGAAAAGTGCAAGTGGAGCCACCAATGGAGACAAGACAGCCCATCAAAAATACATTCTTGATTACCTATTTCTTGCTTAAATTAATTATCCTTCCTTTTGAAAAAGAATAAATTTTCCTGTATCTCTAATTTCTTGTTCTTGCAGCTGCTTAGAAACATACCAATGAAATTCACTTCTATTTCTACATATTATTCATATCCCATGAAAGAAGAACAAAACTCAAATTGCAATTTCAAGAAACAATGAGCGAAACAGAAAAGATTGTACCTTTTTTTTCTTTTTTTTCCTATACCATTACCAGCTACTGAGATTGTCGCGCCTCCGAAAATATAAAAACCAAGGGAACATTTTCTGTTTTTTTTTTTTACCAGCTTTTTTTTTTTAGTTTTTTATTTTCGAAAATAGAAAATGAAAAATAAAAAAATTATGTTTGTTTAACTTTTTATTTTACAATTTTTTATATTCTCTTGATTTTTATTTTTTCTAATAAAATTTATTGTAATAATTTTTTATTTAATATAATAATAATTATTGTAATTCCCATGATAGTATTTATTATTAAATCTATTTAGTATTGTTGTGGCAGTAGCCATGCTGGTGTGGTGGCAGTGGCGGTGACAATTACGGGTGGGTATCGGGCGGTTCGGATTTGATGGGCTTGTATGGGCTGCGCCTAAATACTTTAGCTGCAAAGTATAAAAAATTGGTATTATAATGTATAAAATGCATATTAACAGCACTATTCTTAAAAGTTCTATTAAAACTTAAACTGTTTTAAATTACAAAATATATAAAAATGCATAACTATCATTTAAATACAAAAAAAAAAACTCACTTGTATATTAATTACAACTTTTAATCTTTTATAAAACTACAAGTGTATAAGTATATAAACACTATACTTCCACTAAAAAATAGAGTTGATGCATGAATAAGTTCTATCACTAAATAAAATATGTACTGAGAATGCTTCCAGCAAAAAATATCATGGCAAGTCCTACAAAAAAATATTAACAATTCCTACACCAAAAAATATAATGGCAAGTACTTCCAACATTTAGTTTTAGTATAATCAAAGTCATAACGAGCAGAAAAGAAAGAAAAATATCAATATGTAATGTGACACATCTCCCCACCGGTACCTTCATCGGTCAGCACCATGCTCCATTACTGTCTGCCCGAGGCAACGATGTGAAGAGGCGTCACTTCTAAGTTAAAACCTAATATCACTTTATTATCCAGCTTTTTCATATCATTCAACTATCAGTAACATATATATATATATATATATATATATATATATATATATATATATATATATATATATAATCACTAATAGCATTCATCCAATAATAAACAAGAACGATGGCAAAATTAACAACCACTGAACTGGTATAGTATACATATTTAGTGTTCTGTCACAAGAGGGCTAAAAAGGGAGAGAGGGTTATACAAGAATATCTACAAATGTACACTAAAAATAAATATAACTCATATACTCAGTATGATGGCCTAACTAGCCCTAGAGAGTACAGTGTTAACTACAACAAAAATACAGTTACTCTCCATCACAACCCATCCACAAAAGAAAAGAGAGTCTGGATACTGCCAAGTCCAGGTCAGGGAGATCCGGACCTCGGTGTGGTCGCATGTGTCACTGTTAGGGTTGAGCACGGGATGAAGAAAAAACCGAATTGAACCGAAAATCTGAACCGATAGATAAAAAATCATACCGGAACCGATTAATTTTAACCCCGAACCGAATGAAACTGGACCATTTTACTAATCTGGTACGGTACTGGAGATTTGTTAAAAACCGTACCAAAATCGAACCGATACCGAACTGAAAACCGAATATAGTACCGGATATTATATGATTAAATATATATATATATATATATTATTAACAAAATTAAAATTATTAATTTCATTATTATTACTATTATAACAAATATTTAAATTATTTAAAATAAAATATTATTCACAACTAATTTAATATTAAAATAAAAAATAAATTATTAA
>CATIWO010487908.1:0-13966 GCA_949673435.1 Macaranga tanarius
AACATTTACATCAATCACTCCTACTTGCAACTCTAAATCATCCATTCTTCACATTACATCATGGATGTCGGCACTTTCCTCTTCTTCTTCCATTTCTTATGGTGGTGGAGCATGAACAAGATTGTAATGTCCAAGTCCCCCCCTTGTAACCATACCAATTGCTTATATCATCGGAAGATCAATCAAAGAAGGTCCTTTGAGCTTTTGAAATGGCATATTGTCAACATCGAACCCAATATAACATGTGATGTTAGTGATCAATCCACTAACATTTATTGCCCCCGATGACTTAGTAGCTACATCCTTCAATTTGAGAGCTTTTGCATGACAAATATCCAATTGTATATTGTTACACATGCAATACAAAACAGTTAGCTCGGTTGTAGTTACCACTAAATCACCATCTTTCCTAAGGAATAAAGAATGAGCCATCAACCTATGAAGATATTTGAGAGCCGGCGATTGAATCTGGGATTCCTTTGCTGCCCTTGCTTTATAAGAGACCTCCTTTTGGCCGGTTATCTCTCTCCAAAATGCATCGTTATCAAATTGGACCGTGGCATTTTAATTTGGTGGGAAATTATATGCATCATTCAACTCAAACAAACCCATGGTATGTTCTATATTTCCCAACCGAAATGTCATAAGCAAAGCTTGTTCATCAAAATGAAATGAGGATAAGAATTCACAAGTGAGTCTAATATAGGTTGGGTATTGTAACAATACACATGCTTCCCACCCTATCCTAGTGATATACATATTCACTTTCTCAAACAAGCCTACCTCTCGCAAAGCATGAGCACTCATATACTTATTAGGAATAAATTTTCTAGAGAGCAATTGTTCATACTTCTTCCTTTGCCCCTCATGCCTAAATTCAATTTGAGTAGGAAAGGGTCTTACTATTAAATCTTTATTAACTCCACTCGGATTAGAAGAGCTTCCTCCCATTGCCCTTTTAGACAATGGCTTCACTTTCTTTGTAGCATATGTCTTCTTTCGTGGCTCTCTTTCCATGATTGAGTGATGGATGAAGAACTTTGCTTGAGAAAGAAAATTTTGATTAGAAAGAAAGAGTTTGTGTAGAGAATAAAGAACTTGAAATGTGTGGGAAGAGAAGAGAAGAAGGTGGTATTTATATAGAGGGAAGTGAAGATAAAAAATGAATAAAAATAGGGAATTGAAGAATTGGGAATGTAGAAAATAGTCAAAGTTGGAGATTTCAATGTATTGAAAGCGGGAAGTGTTAGAAAATTGGGAGAATTGAAGAACCCTAGGATTTAGGAAGTGGGAGACATTGGGAAGATGAAAGGTGTGTGGGAATTTAAAAAACTTTGAAGATGGGCATGTATTTTAAAGGCATCTATGTGGCTTTTGAGTAAAAAATTCGATAGTGCACACGCCCATGCATATAGGCGTGTGCCTGTGCTAGCCTATTTTGGCAATGGGATGCACGGGCATGCACATGGCCGTGCCTACCTTGCCTCTATGCTACTTCTAGGGCCTCTAATGCATGGCCATGCATATGGCCGTGCCTGATTCGAGTAATTTTTGCCCTGGTTTGGCATGGCCATGTGCGTGGGCATGCTAAACCTCAAAATTTCTATTCTAAGCTTATAAATTAAGTTACATGACTACGCAATAAGGTGTGCAACCTCTTTATTTGATCAAAACACAAAAAAATCTAGGAATTAAACACACATCATAAAATCACAAGCACTAAATTCCCATACAAATATACACTTACTACTCTCGTGCTCCTTCTCGTCTTCAAATTCTGTCATGTTAGAGCTTTTACTCTTCACTTCCTATAAAATAGAATACAAAGAAAACTCAAAACTCAAAACATACGAACATAAAAACAAAGAAACTAAAAAGAAATAGAAAAAGAAAAACTTGGTTGAGCTCCCAAGAAGTTTTTTTTTAGGTCTGTGAGCTTAGACCATCATGGTCTGCAGAGTGTTGAATCAGGCAAAAAGGCTAATTAGTGAAAGTTCTCCAATATGCCTCCATGGTAGATTTTTAGTTTTTGCCCGTTAACTTTGAACTTTTCTCCTTAAGTGTTGCAAACTTCCACAGCTCCATAGAGGTAGACATGGCTTACTACAAATGGTCCCGACCACCTACTCTTGAGCTTCCCTGGAAACAATTTGAGTCTGGAGTTGAATAGCAACACTTGATCTCCTTCTTGAAAACTCTTTATCTTCACCTTGGCATCATGCCATTTCTTTGTACGTTTTTTATAAATTTCGGGGTTTTCATATGCCAACTCTCTTATCTCCTCCAATTCACTCAATTGTAAGAGTCTCTTTTCTGTGACTTTCTTGTAATCATAATTCAAAGCCTTGATTTCCCAGTAAGCCTTATGCTCAATTTCAATATGAAGATGACATGGTTTTCCATACACCAACCTATTTAGAGACATTCCAGTAGGTGTCTTATAAGTTGTTCGATATGCCTAAATGGCATCATCCAACTTCCTTGCCCATTCTTTTCTCGACTTGCTCATTATTCTTTCAAGAATCCTTTTCAACTCTCTATTGCTTACTTCTTGTCCACTTATTTGAGGATGGTATGGAGTAGCTAGCTTGTGTTTAACCCCATAATGAGCTAGCAATGCTTCCATATTTCTGTTATAGAATTGTGTTCCACCATCACTTATGATAGCTCGAGGCATTCCAAACCTAGCAAAGAGTTTGCTTAGGAATTTGCAAACTACTCTTGCATCATTTACTGCATAAGCTTGAGCTTCCACCCATTTGGACACGTAATCTATACAAACAAGTATGTACTTACTTCAATCTGAAATAGGAAATGGCCCCATGAAATCTATGCCCCATACTTCAAATATTTCTACCTCAAGAATTCCCAATTGGAGCATTTCATCCTTCTTTAAAATGTTGCCACTCCTTTAACATGCGTCACAACTGAGTACATAGTTTTTAGCATCATAAAAGAGAATAGGCCAATAGAATCTTGCTTCAAGAACTTTTACAGTAATTCTTTGTGGACCAAAATGACCACTACTGACCATTCCGTGACAATGCTGTAAAATTGAACCGGTTTCTTCATCTCCTACACATCTTCTTATCAAACCATCATTGCATAACTTTCAGAGATAAAGATCATCCCACATATAATATTTGGAATTATGAATGAGCTTCTTCTTCTGTTGGCTATTGAATTCTTCCAAAAATTTCCCATTGGATATAAAATTAGCTACATCTGCAATCCATGGTGCATGTAAACTTTGAATTGCTAACAACATCTCATCTGGAAATAGCTACTGGATAGGTTCTTCCTCCTCATTTCCTTCTTGCTCTAGCTCTAATCTTGAGAGATGATCAGCTACTATATTTTTTAATCCCTTCTTGTCTTTAATTTCAATGTCGAACTCTTGTAAAAGCAACACCTATCGTATGAGCCTTGGCTTTGAATCCTTTTTGTTCAAAAGGTATTTTCACACTGCATGATCTATATACACAACAACTTTAGAACTAAGTAAGTAAAAATGAAATTTATCAAAATTAAAAATTACTGCTAGCATCTCCTTCTCGGTTGTGGCATAGTTGAGTTGTGCATCATTCAAGGTTCGACTTGCATAATAGATGACATAAAGTTTATTCTCCTTCCTTTGGTCAAGTACAGCTCCTATTGCATGGTCACTTACATCGCACATTAATTTGAATGGGAGATTCCAATCTGGCGAAACAACTATAGGAGCTAATATCAATGCTTCTTTCAACCTATCAAAAGTCAATTTACAATCATTAGTAAAGTCAAAAGAAGAATCTTTCTCAAGTAATTTACAAAGAGGTTTAGAGATTTTTGAAAAATCCTGGATAAATCATCGATAGAATTCTGCATGGCCTAAGAAACTTCGAATTCCTTTGACATTTGTTGGGTATTGAAGCTTTTCAATGGTATCAACTTTTACTTTATCCACTTCAATACTTTGTGCTGAAATTATATGCCCAAGGATGATTCCTTCCTCCACCATAAAATGACACTTTTCCCAATTTAGTACCAAATTTGTCTCTTCACACTGTGTAAGAACTTGCTCTAAATTCTCCAAACATCCTTCAAATGAGCTTTCATAGACTGAGAAGTCATCCATGAATACATCCATAATTTCTTCCACTAAATTTGAGAATATGGCCATCATGCATCTTTGAAAGGTTGTTGGAGCATTACACAATCTAAATGGCATCCTTCTATAGGCAAATGTGCCATAGAGATATGTAAATGTAATTTTCTCTTAATCTTCTGGAGCAATCGCTATCTGATTATAGCCCAAAAAATCGTCTAAGAAACAGTAGAAGGAATGTCCTGCTATCCTCTCCAACATCTGATTAATAAATGGTAGTGGAAAGTGGTCATTTCTAGTAGCTGAATTCAACTTCCTATAGTCAAGGCACACTCTCCATCCAGTTACTACTTTTGTAAAGATCTGCTTACCTTCTTCATTTTCCACCACAGTTATTCCTCCTTTCTTTGGTACACATTGGATGGGACTTACCCATGAACTATCTGAGATTGGGTGTATAATCCCTACATCTAATAGCTTAACCACCTCTTTCTTCACCACTTATTACATGTTTGGATTTAGCCTCTTTTACCTTTCAATGGTCGGCTTATATCTGTCTTTTAGTAGAATTTTGTGCATACAATAAGATAGACTTATCCCTTTTATATCTAAAATTTGCCAACCAATTGCTCTTATTCTCCTCTTAAGCATCCTTATAAGCAAGTCTTCTTGGTTCTGGGTGAGCTTAGATGATACAATTACAGGTAATATTTGGTTTTCTCTAAGAAAAGTATACCTCAAATGTTGAGGTAAAGGTTTCAAATCTACTTTTGGTGGTTTTATACTTGATAGTGGTGTTGGTTCAGTGTTTGGTAATTGAATTTAGAAAAAATGAGTTTGGTGCTTAAGGTAATCTTCATCTTGGGGGATTTGTACCTACATACACTCCTCAATATACTCCAATTCATCACATTTTGCCAACCTCCTTCGTTGGACTTCAATCACACATTCATCTAAAAAATCAACTCTAAAACATAAATCACTTTCAAAAGAATGTTTCATACCTTGATGGATGTTGAACCTACAACTTTCCTCACCTACTCTTAAAGTCAAAGTTCTATCATAAACGTCAATGATTGCCTTGGCAGTGTAGAGGAATAGCATTCTAAGGATCAATGGAATGTCTTCATCTTCCTCAAAGTCAAGGATGACAAAGTCTACTAGAAAGATGAATTTTCTAGCCTTTACTAGCACATCTTCCACTATTCCTTCTAGTTCCTTTACTGTCCTATCTGCCAATTGCAGATGAATGTTTGTTGGTCTTGCTTTTTCAAGTCCTAATTTTCTATAAATAGACAAAGGAATAAGATAAATAGAAGCGCCTGAATCACACAAAGATTTTTGAAATGATAAATTCCCAATAGAACATAAAATAGTAAGACCCCCTGGTTGCTTCCTTTTTAAAGGAAGTTTATTTGAGATAATGGCACTGCACTCCTTTATGAGTGTGACTGTCTCAAACTCCTACAACTTCTTTTTATTGAAAATCAACTTCTTTAAGAACTTAGCATCCTTTGGCATCTGAGCTAAACATTCCACAAAAGGCATATTGATGTGGAGTGTCTTAAATCTTTCTAAAAATTTTGCAAACTGCTGGTCATGCTCCTTTTTCTTTAACCTTTACGGATATGGTACTGGAGGTTCATAAGGTTGAATTGGTGGTGCTTTCGGCTTAGGTTTGTTTTCCACCTTCACTTCTAGTTCTTCTAGTGTCTCAACCCTTTCATCATCTTATTGTTTCTCTCCTTCATTCTTCTTTTTTTTATACTCCGTTGTTGCCTTAGGGGTTTGGATCTCTGTACCACTTCTCAAGGTGATAGCCTTTACTTGCTCTTTTGGATTCTTCTCCGTATTGCTCGGTAATGCACCTTGATTCTTTATTGATAAGGAATTTGCTAGTTGCCCCATTTGCACTTCTAGATTGTGAATAGAAGAGGAATGATTTTGGATCATTTGCTCTATCCTCTTTTGAGCTTCATCTTGCTGGCTCATCTTTGATGACATCACATCCATGAATTTCTTCATCTTGCTCTCTATTGAAGTTCTAGAGGATGACCCTTTATCTTGGTGAAATTGAGGTTGGGGTTGAGGTTGTTGTGCATTCTGACCTCTAAATCCTGGTGGTGCTTGTGGTCTCCACTATTTGTTTCCTTGATTGCTCCAAGAGAAGTTTGGATGATTCCTCCAACTTGGATTGTAGGTATTACCATAGACTTGGTTTTGAGGTCCTTTGAAGTTGCCCATATAGTTGACACCCTCTGTAGTCATCCCTTACATCATTTGACATTCTATGGTAGGATAACCTCCTTGACATAGTTCACATGAGGAAGACAATGTAGATACTGCATTCACATTCACTTTGTCAATCCTTTTTGTCAAAGCATCAAGCTTTGCATTCAACATGGTAAAATTGTCCACTTCTATAGCTCCAACCTTTTTTGTAATGGTCCTTTCATTAGACCACAAACTTTGTGTATTGGCCATTTCTTGAAAGAGATCCAAGGCATCTTCTGATGTCTTTGACAAGATAGTACCTCCAGCTGCTGCATCAATATTGACTCTAACCATATGATTTACTCCTTTGAAGAATAATTGCACCAAATCCCATGTAGGAATCAATTGAGGTGGACACTGCTTCTGAAGGTCTTTGAATCTTTCCCAGCACTCGTAGAATGTTTCATCATCTCTTTGAAAGAAAGAATTAATCTCATTTTTTATCCTCAACACCTTTGCAGGTGGTAAGTATTTATTAAAGAAAGTTGTGTAAAGCTCTTGCCAAGTGTTGATGGAGTTGGGTGGCAAACTTGTTAACTATCTTTTTGCTCTGTCCATAAAAGAAAATGGAAAGAGAATCAACCGGATTGCATCAGGTTGTACTCCATTCATCTTGAAGGTAGAACAATACTCCAAGAATCGAGACATATGACCAAATGGATCCTCATGTGATAGCCCATTGAATGGTGAATTTTGGATCATTTGAATCATTGCCGGCTTGATTTCAAAGTTGTTTGCTGCTACTGCCGACCTTACCATTGGTGTTTGATCACCTTGCATATTAGGACTCATAAAATCTCACATGGTTCTCTGACCATTCTGAGGATTTTGAAGAACTTGTTGCGTCGGTGGGTCATTCTCTAAGTCCATTTTGCTTGGTGATTGTCGTGATATAATTATTTGTTTCTTTTTCTCACGAACTATCTTCTCTAACTCCAAAGCAAGTGGTATCAACTCAAGTCCTTGTTTGCTTTCACTTTGTGTGATGTGCATTAGACAACACAAATTTCTACAATACCACAATTAGAACCAAAATTAAAAATAACGTCTAAATCAAGCAACATAATTTTCTTTACAATATCAATTCTTTGGCAATCCCCGGCAACGGCGCCAAAAACTTGATGTGTGTAAAATCTGCAAGTGCACAGAATCATATCAAGTAGTAAATAAAGATATCATCCCACAGAGATTGTAGATTGAATATTGCAATACTAACTATGTTTGTTTGTTCTGATAATGAAATAGAGTTTAAATTCTTTTAAAAACTAAAATCAAAATAAGCTAAAGTAAAATTCAAATTCAAAAAAATATTAAAAGCTATGGTTCTTATCCTCAATTGAACCATCTCAAAAGATTGATTAACCAATTAGGTTTAACTATTTCTAATTCATTTTGAAGGGATCTTAAAAACTATAGATTATCCTCTCAGATAAATATATAATTAATTGGAGATCAATTAACACTAAGTTCACTGGCTCTCACCAATATAATGCCTTTTAATTCCAATTTTAAACACAACCTTTAATTAATATTAATCCACTTAATTGTCTCTCAACTAATTAAGCAATCAATAGGTCATTACCGAATCCTACAGAACCTATCTCTCGATTAAGCCTATAGTGTCAATTCAATTCTAGGGTAATCAGTCCTAAAATGACATTAAGCATAACAACAACCAATGAATTAGATCTAGCCACTTAACATAAATCACAATAAGCATATGGTCAATTCAGAATAAGAACCCTAAAAAGGATCTAGCTACTCATGTTAAGAATAAAAGAAAACAAACAAGAAATGAAAATAATTCTGAACATAATAACAATTAAATAAAAGAGAGATACAAGAAAAAACCCCTTCCAAAAGATGTAAGGAAACCTTGCTCTTCTAACTTCAAGCCAAGTATCTCCTCTACTAAGCAAAACAAAATGAAAATTGTATTATGAAGAATAAAGAGAATAGAAAACTAAAACTAGAATTAAAACTAAAAAATAGCTTACCCTAAATGACAAACAAATGGTTCTATTTAAAGGACCCAGTTTCCTAATGAAAAAGGTCATTTAAACTCTTCCAAACTCTATCTAAACACAGGCTTAAAAGATGAGTTTCTATCTATCCAAACTCCAGCTTAAAATCCACTTTTGATTGGCTGCGACATCATCATACACGGGTACGCAACAATTGGACATGCCCATGCATCAAAATAACTTTGAAATCTTGAAATTAGGCATGGCCGTACGCATGGGCGTGTGACTGGCACATGGGCGTGTGCATGGGCATGTGCTCTGTGACTGTCTCTTTTTTAATTAAGCGCATGGGCATGCCAATCCACACATGGGCGTGTGTATGGCCATGTGCCCTGATGCGAGGATAACCTTCCACTTTAAGCTTCAATCTTATCTTTATCTTCAAGTCATATCTCCATCTCTTCTCAAATGCATCCTATAACCACAAACTAAACAAAAATTACCTATTTAACACAAAAGCACTTAAATTAAAATAAAATAATAAAACTAACTAAACAATGCATTTCTAAACTTAATATGCAACAAAATAGAATGTTCAATACATGCATATTTCACACTCATCAGGTATAAGGGTAAAAAAGTCTTTTGATATTAACTAACGGTGTTTTTTGATTGTAAGTGGAAAATAGTATATAATGTTTAAATTGGAGGGAAACTAATTGACTTTTAAAAATGCAAGGACGGACTAGTGTGATGGTACAAACCTCAGGGGGGGTGATTGTAAATTACCCTAGAAAATATACAGGTCACCGTGGGGGATTTCACATTTGTCACAAACTTTGTGGTGGTGGAACCATGTAGGGGTGCCAATTCGAGGATGATTTTATGAATCTCATTTCTTTATACATCGAAATCCATCCTCAACATTTATGAGGGCACACTCACACTGAGATTCGGTGGCCTAAGTCAAGTACATTACATATTCAAAATGCACTCCGCAACCGCGTCCCTCAGACCAAAATTCAAATTACCACATGAGCTCATAAAGACTAGAGCAATAAGTTCAGGGCAGTCATGGACTCTCCCTCCACCTTAGAAATGCACCAGCCACGGTCTAGCTTAGGACCAACAATAAACAAAGCACTTCTTAGGAGCTAACCCAAGTTTTATTTATTTTTATGTCATTTCCTTTTTATTTTTATTTTTTTTGATACTCCTTACACCTCACAAATCTTTGTTCTCTATGCAGAAAATTAGAGGCTGAATTCATACGAAGGAGGAGCTTCACAAGGTTCATGACTTAATTCAAGTCCTGCGACTAAACGGAGAATTAACACAGGGAAGTTTTAATTACTTTTGTTTTTATTTGTGTTGGCAATTTGGCATTTTCTTGTGTGTGATTGTGTGTATTAGTCTAGTTCTAAGATTTATTGGGAAGCGGGACCTTGTGTCATCTACTTTCAGTGCTACAAAATGTTTCCATGCATGCAACATTGTTAAATATTTAGCACGAAGCATGGGCATGCTATAATAAGGCACACCCGTGTAAGCGGGTGTAAGGAAGCGGAAGCTAATTGTACCAATGGCACGGGCGTGTTGCTTATACAACACACCCATGCCACAGCAAACACGGGCATGCAAATAAGGTAGCATGCCCGTGTCATAACAACCAAAATTCGTGTCTTGCACAAGCATGCAAGGAGTATAACACGCCCAGGTAGTAATGACATGGGTATGCCAAACATATAATAGGCCCGTGTTATGCAAAACAAATTGCATTGACACGGGTGTGCTGCTCCCAATGCACGCCTGTGTCATTTAAATGCATTTGACTACTAACTTCCAGCACTGCACTAAATTCATAATCAAAACCGACACCACCTGCACTATATTCCAAAGTAGACACTCTTTCCTAAGATTTTTCAATTTCCCAACATTTTCACATTACTAAGAGTTACATGCCTTACATCTTGAATTTTTTTTAGAAAGCCACCCTTCCTGTTCTTAACATTCAATTTTTTAATTCTTCCCTTTATACTCATCTCTATTCTCTGTACACTTTCATATTTATTTCTTTCATTTTACTTTCTCCTGTGTACCTCAACATGAGTGCTACTTATAAGTGGCCTAGGCAAGACTCTACCTCCACCCTCAAAGCTTTTCCATCCACCATAGAATTCCAGAACCCACTTCAAGAAAATTCTTTTCGAATTCTATCACAAATGAAGGTTTTCCCAACAAATACATGGATGTGGATGCACTGAAATCTGTCGGGATATGGGAGGAAGTATATATGTATTTAAAGCACATCGGATGGGAAAAATAGGCAGCATTGAGGTATCCTTCTTATGAGGCACTAATTTTTGAATTTCTTAGCATGTATACTTATATTGAGGACAGAGGAATTATTAACTTTCGGCTAGGAAATAAAGGTTTTTCTCTAAGTGTCTATGATCTTAATGATGCCCTCCAACTGCCTAGGTTAGAAGACAATAGTGGGTGGGTTTAACAAAAATGACTTTTGGTCTTAGATTACTGGTTTAAATGAAAGATATAATCCTAGAAATGCCAAGGATGCTAAATTTGTGTATCATGTCCTTAAGTATCTGCATCATCTTTTTGCCCATACCATTTATGGCCTAAAGGAAAGTGATGGTATTGTTAATTCTAATGAACTTATGCTATTGTATTCTATGATTAATGGGCATAAAGTGGACATGGCTACTACTATTGCAATTAAACTTCATGATGTTAAGCATGGGCATAGTGTTATAAAAATTAGGGAGATTATCACTGCTATTGCTAAATTTATTGGTTTTAATATGGAGACTCTGCCCTACCAAAATGTTGATGGTGATAGCCGAATAGGATTTACAATGATGTGGAATATGGGTTTAATCCAGTATGAGAGTAAAAAGCCAGTTTTACGCTCTCATAAAGGTGGTGCACAACCTCCCCCTCCTACACCCAACACTGTCCCTTCCTCTAGTGTTGCACCACCTGCACCACCACCTTCCATTAATGAGGTAGTGTCTTGGATGCAAAATTTCGACACTTGGATAAGTGGTATGGAAAGCATGCTGTGTCGGATAAGTCGTAATCTGAATGCTTATTTTTCTCACCAAGGTTTTGTTCCTCCCCCATATCCTGTAGTTCCATCTCCATCTGATCCATTTGTGGATGCCTCTGATAAAGCCCATGACTGAGACTCAACAGGTGGCACCGAGTGATGTGGCCCTTGTGTATTTTAATTCGGTTTGTTGTTTATTTAAATTTTCATGTTGAACTGGTGCTCGGCCGATGTCTTGTGTAAGGTCTTCATTATCAATATTAATGTGTGTATTGCTCCTGCATTGTCATTTATTTTATGTCGTTATGTCTCTATTTTTCTTCTCTGAATTTGTTTGCAGTATATGTATTATGATCAGGCTTGCAAACTATTGGGGACAATGTTCGCACTAAGTGTGGGGGAGTATTTCATTTTCTTTTAAAATCTTTTGTTAGCTATAGTCTGTGTCACCATTTTTTTATTTTAATTTATTAGTTTAAGTTCTGTCAATTTTAAAATCTTGAGTATGAACTGAGATAATTAGTCCATAATTAGCATTGCCATTATTAAATTCTCCACACTTTTTTTTTTCTTACTTGTTATAGTTATAAAATTTGTATGTTAAAATTGTAATTTGGTTAGTTTAATTGATTTAGTATTCGGTTAATATTTATAGTATGAGGTTTAAAACTTTGTTAATCATTTGAGAATTAGACTTTTAAATCTTTAATCAACTTAATTATATACCTTTCTTTTGAATTATTTGAAGGCATTTGTAGGTATAACTTGTGTAATTAAGGAGATTTGGATAGATTTTTGTTTTAGAAAAACTTTTCTTCTATTGTATGATAATATAGCTATTAAAAGTGTAAATATGCCTATAGTTCTTGAATAAAGAAGTAGGTTTGAAAAATAAGCACAAGAATAAAAAGGGATTAGAGGAGCAAAAAGCTTTGAAAGCTAAAAATAAACTTAAAAAGCTCCATTCTACTCCAATGCTCAAAATTGAGTAAGAGTAATCCAAAGGTACCTAATGGCGGTATTCATACTTAGTAATACGGGAACGGTGGAGAATACTAAAGTTGGGAAGGATTCTAATCCCATAAAAAAATAAATAAAAATAGTTGTTTATCATACTTAGTTTAAGGGTTGACTAATAATAAAAATTTATTTGATTTTCCTTGACTTATAAGTTTTAGTTACAAATTCTTTTTGAATAACTCATTCGAAATGTATGCTTCACTTGGTAATATTCATAGTCTTGTTCTTGAATTATTAATTTGGTTTTGCTGAATAGTACTTGTATTAACTTTATGCTCGACTGGTTGAACTATTTCAAATTCTTTTTAATGTATTTATTTTGTAATTATGATGAGGTTCTTGCTTGAGGACAAGCGAAGGTTCAAGTGTGGGGAATTTAATAATTGTATTTATTTAGTAAAAATTAGGTTCATTTTAAGTATGATTAGTTTAGTTTTTAGTTCATTTTAAGGTAAATAATTGCTTATTTCTAATAATAATTAATAGAGTTGAATATTAGGAAATATAGGTTAATTAGATGAATAATTAGGCATAATTCATATAAATTAAGGATTTCATATATTATAATTGGTTTTTATTTTATTTGTAGGAATTAAGGAAGATATGGCCATGCAGATTGTCTTGCACGGATGTGTCATTAAGGACAAAGTTAAGAGGTCAAAGTAGGAAGATGCACGCCCATACATTGAAGTTGCATACGATGATAAGGAAAAGGAAGGCAAGCCCATGTTTCATCATTGACACGCCCATATTGGGTGTCACACAGCCATATCACTCATAATGCACGGCCATGCATATAAAGGACAAAGAAGAAAAAAATTTAAAGTGTTCTACCCTAGTACCCTGAAGACATATATATATATATCAAAAAGAAGAGAAAAAAATAGGAGGTTAGGAGTCGATGGAAGAAAATCAAGGAGTTGATTAGCAAGGATTAGGGGGTTTTTCTATTTTTTAATCTTTGAATTATTATTTATAATTTATTTAGTCGTTTATTATTTTCTTATATTTATCATTATCATGATAGCTTAATTTTATTTTGTGCTAGAGTAATCTTTGTAATCTAGAGATGTATTGAATTTATATTTCTTTTTAATTATAATCTCAGTTCATGATTATGTTTATGGTCTTTATTCTTTTGCTCAATAATTGATTCAATTAATTAGTTAGGTATATTGAGATCGAGAGAAGATTTATACCTAAGGTTTTTAAGGTAAATTTGAATCATTATATGCCAAGTATTCTAAACCGAGAGGAGATTAATATTTGGGGAACCAGAGTGAAGTCTATTAGTATTAATTTGATTAGAGATACAAATTAATTATTAATATTACATGATTACCTTAGGAGCTTAAATTTATTAAGAATTTATTAATTAGGATTTAGAGAGGCGAGAGTCCATAAATTCTAATTTATAATTGAGTTAATAAATTCACCTTATACTTACTCGAGAGAGATTTATAAGAATCTTAGTGGTAGCATCTTGAACATAAATCATGAATTAGGTTATAATAATTTGATTTTAAGTCAAATATAGATATAGGTGAAAAG
>CATIWO010487941.1:0-17714 GCA_949673435.1 Macaranga tanarius
ACCAAATCTGCCTTAGAAGAACCATCAATACTAACAAGCTTGTTAAGAGGCAAAGGAATCAAATCAATAGGAGTTAAAGGATTAAAACCATATACAACTTCAAATGGTGAAGTGTGTGTAGTGCTATGAACAGCCCTATTATATGCAAATTCTACATATGGCAACAAATCCTCCCAAGATTTTAAATTATTAGAAATTAAAGCACAAAGAAATTGAACTAAAGTCCTATTCACAACTTCGGTTTGTCCATCTGTTTGTGGATGGCAAGTAGTAAAAAAGAGCAATTTTGTTCCTAACTGACCCCATAACACATACCACAAGTGACTCAAAAATTTTACATCTCTATTACTAACAATGGTCCTAGGTACTCTATGCAAATGTACAACTTTTATAAGAAATAAGTCAGTAATATGAACAACATCATCACATTTATAACATGGTATAAAATAAGCCATCTTACTAAACCTATCCACAACAAAAAAAATACTATCTCTACCTTTCCTAGATCTAGGCAAACTAAGCACAAAGTCCATAGACAAATCTGTCCAAGGAACATTAGGAATAGGTAAAGGTGTACATAACCCATGGGGTTGCAATTTGGACTTAGCCTTTAAACACACAATGCATTGACCATAAACTTTATTCACATCACGTTTCATGCATGGCCAATAAAAATGGTCAATCAAAATATCATAAGTCTTTTGAACCCCAAAATGTCCTATTAAACCGCCCCCATATGCCTCTATAACAAATAACAATTTGGAACATATAGGCAGTTTTTCTTGAAAAGAAAACCCTCAAACATATAAAAGTCATTAAAGATAGCCCCATTAGTACAAGATGCAAAAATATTGCTGAAATCATTGTCACTCACATACAACTCTTTAATGAACTTAAAGCCCAACAATTTAGAATCAAGAGTAGTAAGTAAGGCATACCTTCAAGATAGTGCATCAGCAACCACATTCTCCTTACCTTTCTTGTACTTGACCACATATGAAAATGTCTCAATGAACTCCATCCACTTTGCATGACTACAGTTCAGCTTGTCTTTCCCCTTGAGATGCTTCAAACTCTCATGATTCGTGTGTATGACAAACTCCTCAGGCCACAAGTAGTGTTGCCATGTTTGCAAGGCCCGAACCAAAGTATAGAGCTCCTTGTCATAGGTTAGGTATCGAAGGGCTGCACCATTTAGTTTCTCACCAAAATAGCATATAAGTCTACCCTCTTACATTAAAACAGCCCCAATCCTAATGCCACTAGCATCACATTCAATCTTAAAGGTTCTGTCAAAGTTAGGTAAAACCAACAAAGGAGCATCACACAACTTATCTTTAAGCAAATTAAAAGCATGTTTTTGTGCATCACCCCAATTAAACCTAACATTTTTCTTGACAATTTCATTCAACAGTGCAACTATACTATTAAAGTCCTTAATGAACCTCCAATAGAAACTAGCTAACCCATGAAAACTCCTAACTTGGCTAATGTTTATAGGTTTTGGCTACTCCCTAATTACTTTCACCTTCTCTACATCAACCTCTAGACCCTTAGAACTAATAATAAAACCAAGGAAATTAACCCTATCCATGCAAAAACTACACTTTTTCAAATTGGCATACAATTTTTCTAACCTAAGAATCTCTAAAACCCTACGTACATGTAAGACATGTTCATCAAGAGATCTGGAATAAATCAAGATATCATCAAAGTATACAACCATAAATTTACTAAGACAATCTCGCAAGATATTGTTCATCAACCTCATGAAAGTACTAGGTTCATTTGTAAGCCTAAATGACATAACTAACCACTCATAAAGACCATACTTAGTCTTAAAACCTGTTTTCCACTCATCCCTAGTTTTTATGCGAATTTGATAATAACCAGAACGCAAATCAATTTTAGTAAACAAACAAGCACTATGCAACTCATCAAGCATATTATTTAACCTAGGGATAGGATGACGATACTTTACCGTTATTTTGTTGATTGCATGACAGTCCACATGCATCCTCCACATGCCATCCTTCTTTGGAACCAAAATCGCTGGAACCGTACAAGGACTTAAGCTCTCATGCACATACCCCTTTGACATCAGTTCATCCACTTGCCTTTGAAGCTCCTTTGTCTCCTCGGGATTACTTCTATATGTTGGTTTATTTGGTATGGCAGCTCCGGGTACCAAATCTATTTGATGTTAGATTCCCCTTTAAGGCGGTAAACCACTTGGCATCTCCTCGGGAAAGACATCATCAAACTCCTGCAAAAGCTTGGCAAACACACTCGGTAAGGAAAGATTAAGTTCATTAGTGTTCAAGTACACATCCTTATAAGTAACAACAAATAACATCTGACTTGAATGCAATGCATGCCTAACTTCACTTTCCCTAACTAAAAAACTACCCTTTGCCTTTGTTTTCTCTTTAGGCATAACTTCACCTTTTGGTTTTTCACTCTCCCCCTTGCTATTTTTGGCCTCAACCCTCTCCCTCTCTAACTTACATTAGTCTTCATACACTTCCTTAGGAGAAAGAGGTGTCAATGTAACTTTTCTCCCATCCTTCATAAATGAATACCTATATAGAAAGCCATTATAGACAGCCTTTCTATCAAATTGCCATGGCCTACCTAACAAGATATGGCCCACATACATTGGTACTACATCACATAGCACCTCATCTGAGTACCTACCAATTGTGAAAGGGACAATAACTTGCTTATTCACTTTAATCTCACCACAATTGTTTAACCGCAATAACTTATAAGGCCTAGAATGTGGAATCAGATTTAAACCTAATTTCTCAACCATTAAGGCACTACCAACATTTATACAACTACCACTATCAATAATAATATTATAAGTCTTACCCTGCACATGGCATCTTATGTGGAAAATGTTGTCTCTTTGCTGCTCTAAGGTATCTTTTTCCTTCATTTGAACACTTAGTGTGCATCTAACCACCAAGAGCTCACCTCCTATAGGACCTTCAATGCCATCATCGCTACACTCCTCCAATTATGGTATCTCTTCATCATCATAATCACTATCCTCACTTGCTGTTTCAATCTCTCTATGCTCTCTAGCCACCATTGTTCACTTGTTGGGACATTGGGAAGCAATGTGTCCACGCCCCAAGCATTTGAAACACTTGATATCTCTATTCTTTTCTTTGTTGATTTCGGGTTTGGATGTTTCCTTACTACCTAAAATGCTTTTCCCTTTATTATCATTGGAAATAGCCTTGCCATCACCTTGCTTACCTTCTTTTCATGAGTTAGACCAATTTGGCTTATTATTTGAAGGACCCTTGTAATCGAACCTTACTGCCCCTCAAGGTTTTAGTTACTTTTCCACCTTAATTATAAGGTGAACTAACTCCTCAAGCTCCACATAATGTTGCAACTCCACCCTATTAGCAATCTCCTTGTTAAGCCCACTAATAAAATGTGCCATGGTAGCATCTCCATCTTTTTGTGGTAATCCTTAACACTCTTTGTACCTTGCCTCAAAGTTTAGAGTCTTTAATGCAACTCTTTATGATAATGCTTAGGTACAAATCACCCCTTCATGATAGTTTTAAGTATACTCCAACTATCAATAGGCTCTTCTAAATTCCTTCTCCTACTAACCACCAATTGATCCCACCACACTATGGCATAGTCACTAAATTGGGTAACCACCAATTTCACCTTTTTCTCCTCTAAACAATTACGTCAATTAAAGATAAGGTCAACTCTCTTTTCCCACTCCAAATATGCCTCCGGATCAGTTTTTCCTAAAAAGGTAGGAATCCTAAGTTTAATGCTACCCAAGTTTCTATCAACATCATCGTAATTCCCATAACCACCAAACTCACTACCAAAGTTCACTCTACCTCTACTAAAGTTTTAGAACCTCCTAGCTCCTCTACTCATGTCTCTACTAACCCTACCATAGGCTATATTAGCATACTCCTCAAAACCCTTATCAAAATCATCCTCATTTACCCCTATTTGATGCCCATTATTGCCTTGCACATTCACCCCTACATGTGCCCTATTTTCCATACCTCGAGCAAGTGTAGTAATTTGCTTTAATATGGTTTATTGATTAGCTGCCATGTCCCTTTGTTGGGCTGCCATGTCTAATTGCAACCTCTTTATTTGTTCATTCATACTCCGTATGCTTCGTTGCACCCTCTCATTCTCATACATTTATGTCACGGGTATCCCAGAATGTGGCACACGATCACTTTCATTAGTTCCACTTGCCATTGTTGGAATAAAAGGTTAGTATATAATAAAATAAAAATTAAGAACCTCACTTCACTCCCTCACATGTTTACCCTTAATGAATGGGGATGTTCACTCATGTTTCACACAAAGAATGATCACACAAGGTTAAAAACTCACCACTCATCTTGTTTTCAAGGATTCTTATGTGAATCAATAACCACAAAACAAGGGTATCACTAAACTTGCAATGTACTAAGAATTATGATCTAAAAGCTTAGTTGATGCAAAATGTGAGAAATAAAAAATTAACCAAACAACAATGTTTCAAGAAAATTAGGAATCAAGAACATAAGAAAACTTTAAAAGAATGCAATTAATGTAAAAAGAAATAATCTAGATGCAAGAAATTTGAACAATAAAATAAAGAGACAAGAAAGATGTAATTTAGCTTGAAATAAGCAATGAAGTGAACAGTGACATGAACAGTAGCAAACAAGTATTTAAAGACTCAAGAATGAATGAAAACTCCAAATTAATGAAAGAAAACAAGGAAGGAACATAATAAGGAAGTAAAAAGCACAAGAAAAAGTGATCAAGAAGGAAGGTTACCTCTATGTGCTTCAAAGGAGTCAATTATGTCCAATCTTTGAAGAACACAAAAAAAATAGAAAAAAATAAGAGGAAAAATGAATTTAAGGTTGAAACAATTCAAATAAGATAGTATATATAGGGCTCAAGTCAATGGAAAGTCAAATTCCCTTGAAAACTTCCTAAATCAACTTAATCCTTGTTGTGTAGGATTGCTGAATTCTTTTTAATTTCATAATAGGAATATTTTGGAAACCTTAATAGGTCAAATAACCATACACTAGAATAGGAAATAAACACCAAGGACTATCTCAACCAAAAACAAGAGCAATTAAACTAATCAAACTCAATCCTTGATGTTTTTGGATTGTTTAAAATTTCTGTTTTCTTCTCTTTTTCTTTTATTTTTCTTTTTCTTTTTCTTTTTCTTTTTCATTCTAATTTCTTTATTTTTTCAATAATAGCCGAACATAAGGAAATTAAGAACACAAAGGAACATAATGCAAATTCAAGAACTGAATCAAGAATACTCAAGAACGGAAACAAAAATTCAAAGAGACAAACAAATAACTTAGAGAAAAAAAGGATAAGTAACCTGATTTAAGAGCCAAAGCTTTGATACCAAATGTTAAGAACCTCTAAGAATAGAACCACAAACCCTAAAGATTATAAACCCGTGTATTACTAACTTGAAAACCCGAAGACAAATTGATGTCAAATCCAAGATTGCTTATATTAGATTAGAAGATAGAATGATCAAGATTAGAACCTAAAGAAAACTAAGTTCTTTAAACCCTAACCCTTAACACGCCAAAAGGATAGATCAATTCCTTGATAAGTGGTTTATGCATTTAATGAGAATTCAAGAATTCAAGCAAATATGCAAAGGAAATAACTATGTTGTTATTCAATTCAAATATCATTCAATTATGTTTAAAACATATCAAAGGTTGGTTATTTATAGAATACCAACACAAAACACTAATATAATATAGGAAACAAAAGATAGAATTCATCTAGGGCTGATTCGGGCGACTGGCGCTCGCCACTCCACTGGCACTTGCCAGTGCCAAATCTCAGCCTGGCCTACTAGCGCTCGCCAGTGGACTGGCACTTCCCAGTTGATGCTGGCAGACTGGCCACTTTTTAAACATGCGAAGTTGACACCCTTTGATGCTCGGTATTAATGCCTTCATGCACTTAGACTTGTAGAACATTAAACAAAGTCCAACCGCCTTCATTTGTCTTCTCATTTGTGTCAACTCTAGAATGACTTTCTTTTTTAGTAGCCCATTCTTGCATATAGTCAATTAAGGCCTCTTGAAGCTTCTTGAACCTTGACCTTGTGATTGGTCCTTATGGCAAACTCAATGGATCTATAGCTTTAACTTTAATTCTGTTGTCCTCTCCATCAAGCCTATCACCATCTTGAAGCTTAGTCATGTTCATATCAACATGGATATTTTGTATTTATAATAGAGAATGTTGGATGAAAAATGTTTATTTTAATACTCAAGCTATTTTCCATTTCATGGATGGAACTTTATTTGATTAAAGTTGAGTTTCTGTATCATATTATATGACAATATATTAATGTTTTCTATAGTTATACTTATATCCTCTCATTGAATAGTTGTACTCATCCACTCATTTAAACCATTTCAGATTCCTTTTTGGTGGTTTCGTAGATCTTTATATAGCGTGCTATCATGTGCCTTTATTGTCTGCACTAGAGGAGGTTGAGCCAATAACTTTTGCTTAGTAAGCCTCAGAGGCATATGTATAGTTTGTCCAATAGATACTGTAAACTTTATTTTGCATTACATTATGCTTGTTATGATGACCATTTTTAATAAATTATGATATATAATGGTTTGGCGATGATTAATAGTTTATTGTTGCACTGATCCTTATGGTAGAGAGGGGTATGACATTTGTGGTTGATGTCATGGTGTGTATGGATTGTGATGAAAGTCTACCCATTTATGCTTTGATTGATAATTGTAACTTTAGCTAATTAATGCTTGAGAAAGATTGATTAGTGCTTGAGATGAATCCGAGTATGTATTAATTAATTAGGTATATTGAATTTCAAATGCTTGATGATGGTGAAGAGGATTAATTCTTAGCAAAACCTTCAATTTTTGTTAGTTGCTTAGTTTTATAATTGCTTTGTTATTAGTTACTAGTTTAGATCTAATTTCTTTTCTCCTTTAAAATTTACAATTAATTCGAAGCCTTAAACAAGATTGAGTGGAGTTAATAGGTGGATAGACTGCTCAATCCTCGATGGATTGATATCTTTTATACTACTTGTATGAACCATATACTTGCAGAATCGTCAACACGCTTTTGGCGCCGTTGCCAAGGATTGCATTAGTTTCTTTCTTTTTATTTCAAATTTTCATTATTCTTGTTTGGTTTTTTTTTGTTCATTATAGGTAGTTGAGAGTGGGGTGTATGCACAACGCCCGTTATTCAAGATTTGAGCCTCTTACTTTCATACCGGAACTCAATCGATGTGAGAAGGAAATTTGGAAGCATTCCAAGGGTGAAACTAGCACCACGGTAGATCAACAAGGCGAGGAAAGGACTCCTTTAGATTTTGCTATGCCTAGTTTAGAAGGAGCCCAACAAAGCATTGCATGACTGAGTATTCAGGCCAATAACTTTGAAATCAAACTAACTCTACTTCAAATGATACAATCTTGTGTTCCATTTGATTGGTTGGCCAATGAAGATCCTAATGCACACATCGCTAACTTTTTGGAGTTTTATGACACTTTTAAGTATAACGGGGTTTCAGATGATGTGGTTCGACTAAGGCTCCTTCTTTCACTTTGAAGGATAGAGCTAAAGTTTGGTTGCATTCACAGCCTCCGACTTCCATTACAATTTAAGATCTTCTTACTCGAGCATTTTTGGCAAAGTATTTTCCACCAGTAAAGACAGCTGAAATCATTAAGGACATCACATATTTTCAACAATTTGACCATTAATCTATGTGTGAAGCTTGGGAGAGATTTAAGGAGCTTCAAAGGAGTTTTCCTCACCATGGCCTACTTAGGGATGTTTTGATCTGAACCTTCTATAATAGTGTGACTCCATCTACTAGAGACACTATTGATGCAGCCTCGGGAGGTTCTTTAATGTGAAAGACTGTTGAAGCTACTTTTGACCTTTTTGATGAGATGGAAAACAACAATTGTTTATGGCCTTCTGAAAGATTGAATCTACCATGGCAAGGAGGTAAGATTGGAGTGGATATGGTTACCTCTCTTCAATCTCAATTTGCTTCTCTTTTTAAACAACTTTGGGACTTGAATTATAAGGCAACTTCTCTTCCTCCTTCTTCATTTTAATTGCCTTGTGAACATTGTTATATGGTTATTCTCTTGAGCAATGACTGTGCTTTGATGAATTATGGCATGATGGGATATAATTACATGGAATAAGTGAATTATATGGGAAACTAATTTTAGTAAGGGCAAATGAACAACCCCTACTCCAATATATACAATTTGGGCTGAAGAAACCACCTAAATTTTTCTTGGGGTCAAAACAATGTTGCTCCTCAAGCCATTCCAAACAATATAAGAAGGTAAGGACCCCAGAGATTTCAAACTCCTCAATAAGATAGATTGGCTGCTATAAAAAGCAAATTAGATAATTTTTTGATGCAATCACTACAAAGATGACCACTCAAGATGAAAATTAAAAGAGAATGGAAGCTAAGTTTGATCAAATAGTAAATAATCATGCATCGTCTATTCATAATATAAATGTACAATTAGGGCAACTCACAAATGCTATCACTTTAAGGCCTCAAGGAAATCTTCCAACTAGCACCGAAACAAATCCAAGAGAGGAAGTGAAGGCTATAACACTTAGAAGTAGCAAGGAAATCAATATTCAAGTTGGAGATTCTAGGGAAAAGGAGAACCCAATTGAAGAGACAAGAGAGACAAGCAAGGAAAAGTAAGAAGATAGTAAAGGAAAGGAGGAGAAATTCGAGGAAGCTACTACTTCACCTTATACAATAAAGCTACCATTTCTATAAAGGTTGAAGAAGCCATAAGATGAGCGTCAATTTGCCAAGTTATTGGAGATATTTAAAAAGCTTCATGTTAATATTCCTCTATTGGAAGCTCTCAAACAAATGCCTCTATATGCAAAGTACTTGAAAGACCTCATCACCAATAGACAAAGTTGGGAAAATAATAAGACGGTGACTTTGAATGCAACTTGTAGTTCAATCATCTCACACAATATTCCTCCTAAACTTGTAGTCCAGGGAGTTTCACCATCCTTTATGTTTTTGGCACTATTGAGACTCCTAACTGTTTGTGTGACTTGGGATCTAGTATTAATTTGATGCCTCTTTCCCTTTTCATAAAACTTGACCTTGGTGAGGCTAAAACCACAAATATGACGTTATAATTAGCGGACCACTCTATTAAGAAACCATATGGAGTTATTGAAGAGGTGTTTGTGAGAGTTGGCAAGTTTCTCTTTCCGATGAACTTTGTGGTATTAGACTTTGAAGTGGATAAGTAATGCCCTATTATTTTGGGGAGACCATTCTTGAACACCGCAAGAGCACTCATAGACATCCATGAAGGTAAGCTAACTCTTAGAGTAGGAAGTGAAAGAGTTGAATTTGTGATGTCAAATTTAGTGAAACATCCTATTGAGGAGGGGATGTGTATGAGGGTAGAAGTGATAGATGGTTGTCTAAGAGAAGCAAGTGAGAACGCTATAGCTAGTGTTGTGGAATATGAGGAAGAGCAAAAGAACAAGCCCGTGCAAATAAAGAAAAAGAAGAGGAAGAGTAAAAGGAAAAGTAAAAAGGTTGTGCCTAGTATTATGGAATATATGTGTGTGCAAAAAGAGCAATATTACCATAACTATAAGCTATGCAAGTTTTTTAAAGTCTTCGACTGTCACGTGCCATCTCCCATACCTTCTTCTCCCGATTCTCCCACATGAGGGTAGTATTAAATTCCACATTTTTTACATTTTTCTTTTTGTTATTTTTATTTTATATTCTATGTTTTAGATGTTTATGTGGTTATTTGCATTGATACACTTGTAGTTCATATTGAGGGCAATATGAAATTCAAGTGTGGGGGGTTGCATCGTATGAATCTATTAATGGCATATGCATGTAGTTGCATGTAGTTAGTTTTAGATTTAATATTTAATCTTAAATTGTGGTGTTTTTATGCATGTTTCATAACATATTTACATGCATTAGGTAGTTGCATAATCAAATTTCTTCATTTTGGATTCTTGCAATTCATTTATACCATGAGCTATGCATATAGGAATTACTTTGCTTGATTATGTTTCATAATTTTTATCTAATGTTTAGTTCTAGCTCTTAAGCCTAATTAATAGCTTAAAATTGAGGATTTTAGACATTTAATGAACTTAATGCTTTTCTTGTCTTTTGAATTAGTGAATTATATAAGTTAATACTAGAAAAGATGTTTAAGTAGAATAAGTGAATTTATGGTATAATTGTTGAAGTTTAGTATATTGTGAAATGACCACATATCTTTATAAAAAAATTTGAATATATAAATAAAAGGTGAGATGGAGCGTAAAACATACTCACCAATTAAGAAGGGAGATGGAGCGTAAAATACATTCGCAAGATTATGTAAAAAAAATGATATGTATAGCTTGTGGTTATTTCTCATATGTTTAATTTTGTAATTTGCCATGAATGCACTATCTTGTACATTTTGCATCTTTTTTAGTTTTAGCTTGTGAATTCATGAATGCAAATTGACAAGTTAGCTTTTCACTTGGTAACAATTGCATTCTCAATCTTAAGTTATTGGTTTTACTTTTGAGTTGTGAGCTTTGTATTATATAAAGGTTATATAAAGATTATATTATATACTTAAGTAAAGTTGCCAATATGTGTAATTCTTGATGTTGATGAATTCTTCTTAAAATCTTGCTTGAGGATAAGCAAGAGTTTAAGTATGGGGGTATTTGATTATGTGAAAGTTGTAGTAGTTTAGGTTATATTAAGTGTTCATATAGAAGTTAAAATAGGGTGGTTTAGGTGTTTTGATCTCATATTTTTATTGTTAAATGAATTGTAGGGGTGGAGTCTTAAAGACAAGGAGAAAATAAGGCAAAGAAGGTAAAGGATTCAAGCGAAAGAGTGGAGATCGCCAGTCTCTGGCAATCGTGGCTGCAGGCATTCACTAGTGATCGCCAGTCCATCACTAATGACTGGCGATCATGTGTAAAGGGCTATTTTGAGGTACTGGCGATCGCCAGTGAGTGGCGAGCGCCAGTAGCTCAATTTTGTCTATTGATCTATCAGCTGGGACCACATGAAGGCACACCAAATTATATATTTCAGAGGTCATTCTAAAAGAATATAAGAGGATACACCACAAGCCATGAAAGGGGGGGATTCTAGAGACTTGAAGAAAGAGAAAAATTCTTAATGAGCAAGGAAGAAGGAGCAAGAAAGAAGAGTAAGGAAAATCATCAATCTTCTAGATAGCTAGTTTTCTTTTCTTCTCTTTTACTCTTCTCTTGTAATGAACATGAATTTTCTTTTAAGTAATTTGATGGATTTGCTAAATAGTATTATGTTAGGCTAGATTTCTAGTTGCTAAGGATTATAAATCTCACTTGATTCAAGTATTTGGATTCTATTTACCCATTAATTTGAATATGTATTATGTTTGTTATGCTTCATTCTTGTTATTGCTTGGCCATCAATAACTTGTTTTTAATTAGATTTATGCATTGAGAAATGGTAATTTTAATAGATCTATAAACACAAATTTGATTGATTTATGACTAGAGATAGTTGAATTAATTAAATCTCTTTGGGTTGTGCTTATAATTTATGGTTGATGTCAAGGTTTGTATGGATTATGATAAGAGTCTACCTATTTATACTTTGATTGATGATTGCAAATTTAGCTAATTAATGCTTGAGAAAGACTCATTAGTGCTCGAGATGAATCCGAGTATGTATTGATTAATTAGGTATATTGAATTTCAAATGCTTGATGATGGTGAAGAGGATTAATTCTTAGTAAAACCTTCAATCATTGTTAGTTGCTTAATTTTATAATTGCTTTATTATTAGTTGCTAGTTTAGATCTAATTTCTTTTCTCCTTTAAAATTTACAATAAATCCGTAGCCTTAAACAAGATTGAGTGGAGTTAATAGGTTGAAAGACTGTACAATCCTCGAGGGATTGATATCTTTTATACTACTTGTACGAACTGCATACTTGCAGAATCGTCAACAACTCCTACAGCCACCGAACTCCTAGAGCCACTAGCTCCAACATCTCAACTTCTAGCTCAACCTACTAGAGCTAGAGCTAGAGATATATCTCGGTTCGCTCATCGCCGATGCCAATTGGTGATGATGTTCATTCCTTCATTACTCCTCTCCCCTCATACATAGTCTTCTCAGCCATCTCAGCCATCTCAGTGTTCTCTTTTTGGCACTCATCCCCTCAGCCGACAATCTCTGTAGTCTTTGTAGAGTTAGGACACATGATTATCCAGATATAGATTAGTATTAGTAAAGGCAAATACATTAAATTCTTCAATTGTTTTTTAATTAATAAAAAATGTTTATTTCTATTTAATTACCATACCATACTTGTTTTTTTATTAATATGTTCTCTTTGGATAGTCATTATATGAGTAATTATATTACTCAAAAGATACTTCAAAGGCAAAATGAGAATGGGTACACATGGAACGATGTGCCCATCACGTTTAAGAACTTCTACTGGGAGGTTTGATTATTTTTATTAGAGTCTAATTTATTTTATTATGTTTTAAGTGTTTTGAATATTTCTTGTGTCTTGAGTTTTTCATTATATGGAGGATAAAGATTTGAGGACAAATCTTCTTGAAGAAAGGGGGTATGATGTGAATCCAAGCACCAAGCACAACAAGAACTAATCCAAATGTTTGAGGGACAAAATGAGACTCAATTAAACTTGTTTAGTTCATCAAAACATAGATAAAATGCACTTGGAACCATGATTACAATTAAAAGGCTTGAGGAGATCGCAACAACCTTAAGTGACAAAATAGCCCAACCTGCGTGCAAGCACTGGCGCTCGCCAATTAATGGCAATCGCTATTCTCCTGTTACAACTCACTATATGTTGAAAATGGATGCAAATCATGCAAACAAATAGAGGCCCATTTCAGTACTACCTTGGACGTGTTATTGAATTATTTTACAGCCTAGAAATATAGTAACAAGAATCATTTTTGTATTAAAGATCTTTGAAGTCCAAAATACAATTAATGATATGATAATGGGTCAATAAAAGCTATTAGTGGCTTTTAATGTAGTTAATGGTTGTAGTGGGTAATAGTAATTAAGTGTATGAATGTGTAGAGTTATTATATGTTTTTGGTCTTGATTCCTATATAAACAAGACCAATTCTTCATTGTAAGCGAGCTTGCTGTCATGGATCAATAAAAGAAATCATATTATTTCTTTGGTTACTTGTTAACCATGTATTCTTATCAAACTAAATGTTTGTGGTAAATATCCTTCCGACTTATCATTCTATTTTCAAGCAATAGATTGTGGTGTCATTTCTACCATCTTTGTTTATTGTTTTGTTATTAATTCAAGGGGTTAAATTTTTCATATGGCTTTGGTTGTTTAAACTAACAGCTCATAGGTTAAAGGTTTTCAATGCTTGATTTTGAACTTGATTTGACTTTCCTGTAGAGCATGGGATGAGGTTCATGTGAACGGGTGTTAATGTTGCATTCCATTTGTATCATAGCTCTTTGGCTATTGGGGCTTATAGTTGCCGGGTTGGCATTATCGCATCATTTGATGTGAATCCAAGCACCAAACATAAGAATAAATAATCCAAAGTGTTTGAGGGTCAAAAGAAGGCTCAAATGATAATCTAAAACATGGAAAAAGTTCCCAAAAAGCTACCACCATAGTTGCACCACATGTAGAGGCCAATCTGCCAGCCTTTGATGAGCTTCAAAGACTATTCTGCCACCACCAACTAGCGATCTCGAGTCAGTGGTGACCGCCAATCCTCCAATTCAGTTCTAGATGGATTCAACTCGGTTAAGGCATGATGTTATAATGTAAATCCAAGCACCAAGCACAAAAATAAATAATCTAAATATTTGAGGGACAAAATGAGACTCAAATAAACTTGTTTAGTTCATCAAAACATGAATAAAATGCACTTGGAACCATGATTATGATTGAAAGGCTTGAGGAGATCGCAACAACCTTAAGTGAAAAAATAGCCCAACCTGTGTGCAAGCACTGGCGATCGCCAGTCTCCTGTTACAGCTCACTATATATTAAAATTAGATGCAAATGATGCAAAAAATGGAGGACCATTTCGGTACTACCTTGGACATGTTATTAAATTATTTTACAACCTAGAAACATAGTAATAAGAATATTTTTTGTATTAAAGACCTTTGAAGTTCCTAATACAATTAATGATATGATAATGGGTCAATAAAAGCTATTAGTGGCTTTTAATATAATTAATGGTTGTAGTGGGTATTAGTAATCAAGTGTATGTGAGTGTAGAGTTGTTGTGTGTTCTTGGTCTTGATTCCTATATAAGCAAGACCAATTCTTCATTGTAAGAGAGCTTGGTGTCATGGATCAATAATAGAAATTATATTGTTTTCTTTGGTTACTTGTTAACCATGTGTTCTTATCAAACTAAATATTTGTGGCGTATGTCATTCCGACTTATCAATCTATCTTTCAAGCAATAGATTGTGGTGTCATTTCTACCATCTTTGTTTCTTATTTGTTATTGATTTAAGGGGTCAAAGTTTTCATATGGATTTGGTTGTTTGAACTAACAACTCATGGGATAAAGGTTTTATTTGCTTGATTTTGAACTTGATTTGACTTTCATGTGGAGAATGGGATGAGGTTCATATGAACGAGTGTTAATTTTGCATTCTATATGTATTGTAGCTCGTTAGCTATTGGGGCTTATGGTTGCTGGGTTGGCATTTTCGCATCATTTGGTCTTATGATGGGAATTGTAGGTTTCATCAATTAACTCCCTAATAGCAAGAATACTATGATCAGTTGAATTAGACGAAAACTAGAAATTACCAATTTAATCCACAAATTCGGATCGTTCAAAGATTGAAATAAGAAGATAGATACTACTTAACCCCTTTACCAACAAGGATAAAGATACTAAGATAGACTTTGAATTTCCTCTTATGTCACAAGCAAGAAAGTTTGATAAATAACAAAAAAATAAAGATTTATATTTTAACACCATAAGCTAGAATAAAGCTTGATAAGTTACAAAGTTCATGTAAGAAATTAAAGACAAAATTCCTCATAATAAAACTCAAACAAAGTTATAATTCATATATCAAATTCAATCATGCTTACAAAAGAAAGAAAGGACTTGTTTATATAGAGTACAAGTCCATGCTCATACTACTAAAATAGACTCACACACATAGGATTACATTTGCTCTTAATGGCCTTAATAACCACTACCCACATTAATAGCCATTACTTGGCATTAATTACCCCATTAACTTATAAATGGTGGCTACATGTAACCCTAATATTTATTGACAAAAATAAACTTATTAAAATGATTCTAAGTACATTTCCTTAATGTTTAAATGAGTTAAACATGATTCTTTGAGCCTCCATATATGCCTTGTTAGGTTGAAATTCTTGGGCCTTCCAAATGTTTTTAATTAAACCTAATATGGCTTCTTGAAGCTTCTTGGACTTGGACCTTGTGATTAGGCCTTCATGTACTATCAATGGATCTTGGATCTGTTTAGGCTTTGGACTTGGATTCACATCATTCCCTGTTTCTTCAAAAGGATTTGTCCTCAAATAAGCTCCATCATCTTCATCACCTACATTAAACAAAGACAAGTTACTAACATTGAAAGCAACACTAACATTGCCATACTCACTTAGAAGTTCTAGCTTGTGGGCATTGTTGTTGATGCATTGAATCACTTTAAAGGGACCATCTCCTCTTGGCATAAGCTTTGATTTCCTTTGGTTAGGAAATCTTTCCTTCCTTAAGTGCACCCACACCCAATCTCCGGGCTCAAAAATGACTTGCTTCCTCCCTTTGTTGCGTTGCTTTTCAAATTAGAGTGTCTTCTTCTCAATGTTTGCACGCACTTTCTCATGCAAAGTCTTGATGAACTCAGCTCCTTTCCTTTCCTCCAAATTAACTTTCTCCATTGGTAAAGGTAGCAAATCCATTGCAGTCAATAGGTTAAATCCATACACAACTTCAAATGGTGAGCAATTTGTTGAACCATGCACACTCCTATTGTAAGCGAATTCCACATGTGGCAAACATTCTTCTCAATTCTTCAAATTTCTTTGGATGACAGCCCTCAAAAGTGTGGAAAGTGTTCGATTGACCACTTCTGTTTGCCCATCCATTTGTGGATGACAAGTTTTAGAATACAAGAGCTTTGTCCCCATCTTTCCCAAAAGAGTCTTCCAAAAGTGACTTAGGAATTTGACATCCCTATCACTCATAATGGTCCTTGGCACTCCATGTAGCCTTACAATCTCCTTGAAGAATAGATTGGCAATATGGGTTGCATCATCCATCTTGTGACGTGGAATGAAATGTTCCATCTTACTAAACCTATCCATAACAACAAAAATAGAATCTCTCCCTCCCTTGGACCTAGGTAATCCTAAAACAAAGTCCATAGAAATGTCTACCCAAGATTCATTTGGTATTGGAAGAGGTGAATACAAACCATGAGGCATTGCTTTGGATTTGGCTTGTTAGCAAGTAATGCATTTCTAACAAACTGTTTCAATATCCCTTTTCATGTGTGGCCAAAAGAAATGGCCATTTAACACATCTAAAGTTTTCTTAATCCCAAAATGCCCCCATTAAACCCCCACTATGTGCCTCTCTCATAAGTAACTCTCTCAAAGAACTTTGTGGCATACATAATTTATTTTCCCGAAAAAGAAAATCATCAAACTTATAGAACTTATCAAAACCCCCTTTCTCACATGCCCTATAAACATTAGCAAAATCAGGATCATTAGGATAAAGATCTTTGATATATTCAAATCCCAATAATTTTGCATCAAGTTTAGAGATCAAGGCATACCTTCTTGACAATGCATCAGCCACGACATTTTCTTTCCCTTACTTATACTTGATGATGTATGAAAAGGATTTAATAAATTCCACCCATTTCGTATGCCTCTTGTTGAGCTTTCCTTGCCCTTTGATGTACTTCAAGGACTCATGGTCGGTGTGAATTATGAGTTCTTCGTAACCAAGGTAATACTGCCATGTCTTTAAAATCCTTACCAATGCATAGAACTCCTTGTCATATTTAGGGTAGTTTAGACTTGCTTCACTTAGATTTTCGCTAAAGAATGCAATGGGCTTGCCTTCTTGCATCAAGACTCCTCCAATAACTATGCCACTTGCATCACACTCAATTTCAAAAGGTTTAGTAAAATTTGGCAAAGATAACAAAGGTGTAGAACTTAATTTGTCTTTTAGCAAGTTAAAAGCCTCATTTTATTCTTTTCCCCACTTAAACCAACATTCTTTTTGATGCATTCAGTTAAAGGTGTAGCTATAGTAGAAAAATTCTTAATGAATCTTCCATAAAAGCTAGCTAAACCATGAAAGCTTCTTACATCACTTACACTTGTGGGTGTTGGCCATTCTGTAATTACTTTTACCTTTTCTTAATCAACATGAATGCCCTTGTCATTGACAATATATCCAAGAAAAGTAATTTCATTAGTGCAAAAATAGCATTTCTTTAGATTAGCATACAACTTCTCTTCTCTAAGCACATCAAAAACACATGTCAAATATTGTACATGCTC
>CATIWO010488100.1:0-10491 GCA_949673435.1 Macaranga tanarius
GATGTCTTACTAAGAAAAGTTTTAAATCTATTCGGATTTCAGAATATGATTAAGTGTTAATTATAACCTTAAAAGCTCCATAAATGGATTAAGAGAATAATTACTGTAGTTGATAGTTGTTTGAAGGATGAGGTGTGACAAAAATAAAAAATAAAATTGAAATATTATTATAGAAAAATAAAATAAAATATAAATATTGAATTTGAAAGAGTGAAAAGAAAAATACAATTTAACAGAAATAAAATATAAATAAAATTTTATTTATTATAATTAAAATAAAATAATTTTCTTAGTGAATAAAAATTTAGAATGACTAAAATCATGAATAAAAAATTAAATTCAACCACTATAATTAATAACTTAATAAATTAAAAATAAAAATAATATTTTATTTTTCTTGTTTAGTTTGATAAACAAAATTATTAGAATAAAAAATAAAATAAAGTTGTAATATAATAGAAGTATATTTAAGTTAATTTACTGCTTGAAATTGGATATATAGACACTTTAACCTGTAAAACCTGCTAGAGACACCATTTTAGAAATTTTAGCAGGTTTAGACACTTGATTGAAAAAAAAATTATTCAAACAGCAAAATAGAAAAAGTAAAAAAGTTTAGGATGTGTTTGGTTCAATTCCACCAAGGAATTCATTTCATTTCTAAATAAATTTCCAATAAAATTTATTTCCAAATGAATTTTCATTAATGAAGTGTGTTTGGTTCAAATGAATAGTTTATAAAATTCATTTGAAATGAATTTCATGTTTTATTATTTTATGTTTGGTGTAAATCTAGAATTCATTTGAAATGCATAGACACCATCTCTGCATTTATCTCTTTTTTTTTTTTTTACATTTATATATTTATTTTGACACATTGTAATTATACGTTTATTTCCTAATAAAACGAGTCCTTGATTATTGGATGAAAGGGGATAACAAATTCACAATAGCTAAAAATATCTATTTTGGTCCCTATATCTTTAAATATAAAAAAATATTTAGAATGAAATGTGAATATTTTAATTATTCATTAAATATTTATATAATTAATAAAAATATTGATCTAAAAGAATTAATATATGATAAAATTTCACTAATAAAAAAGGCACATCAGCTATTTTTAATAAAATACTAGTAAAACATTTATGATATTTATTGAATAAAAATACAAAATATTATATATGCAATTAATATTCAATAAATTAATAATTTTATTAATTAATATTTTTTAAATGAATAGAAAGATAATTTGCTATAATATTATCTTTAAATTTTATTATTACTAAAAAAATTCTTTATCATCATCAAATAGTTTAAAATCTCTCATATTTGAAAAAAATATAATAGTTCTTAATAGATTTTTGAAAAAATAGATGTAAAATATTTATAATGTACAGATCATTTCTTTTAAATTGTAAATTAAGTAACATTTTTTGACCAACAAGTACAAATATATTTTGATAAATTATATATATATTTATACACACACATGTCAAAATTATCCTTAACCAACATAAAATATAAAAAAGAACCTTTGAATTAAAAACTATTTGCCCCCTCTATTTGTTAATATATTTGCCCTCTAATATTTTAAAAAATATTTTTTTATTAAACTTTTTTTACAGAATTTATGTTAAAATTACCATTACTTGACTATAAAATAATAACGATATCTTTTAATAAAATCATATAAAATATTTAATTTTAACTTTAATCTAATAAAAATATTAATTAAATAACAATTAAATATTTTCAGTTTTAAAATATTTCAACTTAAATATTAATTTACAAAAATTATGCATAAAAATTTGATTAAGTAAATTCTCTTTTTAACTTTAAATTTAATTTATTATTTAAATTGTTAGTTTAGATAATATAAACTAACAATCCAAATAGAAAAAAATAGATTTTAAATTTAAAAAATGAATTTTCTTTATTCAATTTTTTATACAGTATAAAAATTTTAAATCTATATTTAAACAGAGATATTTCAAGATTAGTAGTAATTAATTGGTATTTAGTTATATTTAAAATTAATTAAAGTTAAATTTTAATATTTTATATTTTTATTTAAAAAATATAATTATCATATTTTATAGTTGAATTATAATAACACATTAATTTGAAAATAATAAATATAATTTTTTAAAATATTAGGGGCAAATAGTATAATCTATCTATAATCTATAATATATATAAATGTACGAAGGAAGAGGGATACGTGAAATTATAAAATTGTCCGCATTATTTATTATATAAAAATCAGATAATTTAGTAATTTATTAATTAAAATTAAAATTAAAATTAAATTAATTAAAAATATAATTATAATTTAATTTAATTTATATTTCCTATTTTAATTAGGAATAGGAAGCTTAAAGTTATAATTAAGTAATTTATTAATTAAAAATAAATTAATTGAAAGAATAAATATATTATAATTTAAATTAAATTACATTTTCTATTTTAATAAGAAATAGAAAGCTAAAAGTTATAAAGTAACGGTAAAAAATTCCAATCATAATATAACAAGGAAAATATGGATTTATAAGCCAAAAATTCTCTATAAGCTTCAATTTGAACATAATTTTTTACATGACCTTTTTTTCGTTTTCTTTATTATTTTTGCTTTTTCAAAAATTTTCATCTTCTTTGTTGTTTTTGCTTCCTCAACTATTTTCTTAACATGTGCCCCAATAACAATAGTAAAATTTATGCAATTCATTCCCTTAAAAGATGGTGACAAGCAATTTATTATTAGAGTTATGCTCATTTAAATATTTTTAGTCAATGTCTCCTAAAATTATTAATTAAAAAATTAATTTTAATTGATGCTAACGTAAATATTTTGAAAATATGTTAGTTTGTGAATTTTTTTTCATGTGGCTAGCACATGTTTTCATCAGACGTGGAAGAAGTAGCTGAGGATCCCGCACTGACATACAATTGAACAATAATCTCTGATTGGATACATGCAAATTTATTTAAAAAAATTTGTGATTTTTTTTTCATATTATTTGTTTAAATTTGACAACATAACTAATATAATTAGGTTAATTGGTATGAAAAATCACAATGTTTATGATTTTTTGTAAATTTATTTCAACTTTTAAATTTTGGTAAAAATGTCTCAAAGTAGTGAGTTGTTTGTAATTTTAGCACAATATGTAATTTGATTAAAATTAATAAAAAAAAAAATATCCACATAGCCACCTCATATGTCATATGTGTGTCTTTTTATTAATTTTGACTAAAATACAAATTGTGTTAAATTTTAAAGGTTGGAATAAATCTTCAATAAGTTCTAAATATTGTAATTTTTGACACCAATAGGCAATATAATTATGTATTTATTTTTTAGGGAATCAAAATTGATGCTTTTATATGGAGCAATGTATTTGAAAAGTTTTAAAGACTGTTTTTGAGATTGGGAAAACTTATATCATACGTAATAGTTTAGTTAAAAAATCAATCCCTCTTTTTTTTAATATCTATGATAAATTTGAACTCAATTTTAATTTAAATACGATTGTAAAGGAGCACCAAAAAAAATATCTCCGCATATCTTATCTTATAACTTTAGCTCATTTAGTGATGTTGAAAAAAGTGCTATTGAAAGAATGAAAGAAATAGGAAAGAAGCAAAAGGAATTGTTTGTTATGCCCATATACTTAAATATGTTATTTTAATAGTTTATTTAATGAAATTGATTTATGGAATTACTTTCTTAATATTATATATTTTTTAAAGATTTTTTTAGATATTATGGTTCATATTAACCCAATTTTTAAAACAAATAATGGTGGTTGGATGAGAGGTGCAACTATCATTAATGATAGGTGATTCTTTTACAAATTTTTATTTTAATTATAGTTACCCTTAATAATTTTCTAAATAACAATTTCTTTCAAAAAATAGTATCTAATTATAATAAATAAAAAAAATAATTACAAACAAAATATCTTTTACAAAATTATACTTATTAATAATAAATAAACATGCAATAAAATAATAAACTGAACAAAAATGAATAAATAAAAATGAGTCCAACATTTAACAATCACGTGTGAAGTATGTGGTGTAAAACTAGTATATATAAATGTACGAAGGGTGGATGGATACATAAAATTACTAAAACGCCTTCATTATTTATTGTATATAAGTCAGATAATTTAGTAATTTAAAAATTAAAATTAATTTAATTAATAAAAATTACAAATGTAATTGAATTTAAATTGTATTTCCTATTTTAATTAGGATAACTTCTATTTTATATAGTATAAACTAAGTAAATAGTATATTATGTTATAATTTAGAAATAATGTAGAGAATTTTTAATAAGAAAATATTAAAATTAAATATTATTAGAAAACTAATGTATGATTCCTAAAAAAGAGAAATTTAGTGTTAAAAATATTAAAAATTAAATCACAGCAAAAAGTTTTGTTAAAGTTTAATAAAATTGATATTATTAATTTTTATTATCTAATTAGTAATTACAATTATAAAATAAAAAATAGTACATAATTTTTTTAGAAAAAATATATATTAAAGTTAGAAAATATTAAAAAGAAAGATATTAAGTTAGAAAATATTAAAAAGAAAGATATTAAAAAAGTGATGTACATAGAATTTTTTTTTTTTCAAAAAATAAAGTACTGATATTTAAAATATTCAAAATTAATATATAATTACTAAAATAGAAAAAATAATACTAAAATGTTAAAAACATTACAAAAAATTAATTTATAGTCATAAATTTTAATAAAAATAATTTAATTAAAATTTTTTCTAATTATTAATTACGATTATAATTTTAAAAAATAATACATGAAATATTTTTTAGAAGAGAAAAGTATTAAAGTTAAAAATTTTAAAAAGTACTCTATAAAAAGAAAAAATTAATGTTAAAAATATTTAAAATACTACTAAAATTTAATTATAATGACAAATTTTGTTAAAATCTACTAAAAATAATCAAAATTAATTTAATTATAAAACTATAAAGGTCATAAAAAATTATTAGTAAAAATTTCATGATAAAACAGTTAAATAGTATTGAAGTTGAATAAAAAAATGCACATATATAATTATTCTAAATAAAGTAAATGAAAATAAAAAAATTCAATAAAAATGTCATACATGCATCAATAATATTTAGCATAATATATTTCAAAATAATAATTTTATAAAATACTATTTGTGAACACATAGTTTAGCCGGTCTGTGAAGAAAGCCTAATGATGAAAATATACAGAAAATGACTCAGCAGTGTAAAAAATAATCTAGATCTCTTGTAGAAAAGCCTAGCACTTTTAGCCCAACCTACCAAATTGTTCATTCAGTCAAGCCCACTATTAAACCCACTCGACCAAGCTCGTCAAAATTTTAGAGCCCATTGGAGAAGGCCTCTAAGGCGGCGCCTCTTTGATCAGGCGGCGCCTTAGAAGGATTTTCTTTTTGAAAAAACTATACGTTAAAAATATTTTTTTCATGTGATTTTCTCACGCCAGTTACCTGCAACCACGTTCTCTTGGAACGTGATTACAGGGAGAAAAATGGGGAAGTGGGAAGAGAAATTGGGAATGAGAGATTAGAATTAAGGAGAGAAGTTTGATTTCATTGCATCAACCTTAGAAAAGAACAAGGCTTATTGTGATGTCTTACCTAATGGTTATGCTTATTGTGACGATCATTTTATGCATATATTTGACATTAATTCTACGTAAACCACGACATTTAACTTAGGCATAATTGAAAATCCTAAAAACATAATAATTGCTTCTGATCTTTCTCATGATGAGAGTGAAAAAATGAAAGAATTATTAATAAAAAGATAGAAAGTATTTGCTTGGGGGTATGAAGATATGTCGGGGATAGATCGCGAGATTATGGAACATGAAATCCCTACTTATCCTTACATTGCACCAGTCAAACAGAAAAGAAGAAGATTAATACCAGAATGGGCCCTCCCGATTAAGGAAGAAGTCGAGAAATAGTGGAAGGTAGGATTCCTTGAGGTAGTTGATAACACAAAGTGGCTTGCTAATATAGTTCCGGTGCCAAAGAAAGATGAAAAGGTGAGAATGTGTGTTGATTACTGCGACTTGAACAAGGCTTGCCAGAAGGATGATTTCCCCTTGCCTCACATTGATACACTAGTGGATAGTAGAGCTTCGACCGCAATGTACTCTTTCATGGACGAATTCTCTAGGTATAATCAAATTAAGATGGTCGAAGCAGATAAGTTGAAAACCTCAATCATAACCAAGTGGGGAATTTATTGCTACTTAATGATGCCATTCGAACTAAAGAATGTCGGGGCAACATACAAATGGATGGCTACTACTTTGTTGCATGATATGATCCACAAGGAGATTAAAGTGTATATGGACGACATGATGGTCAAGTCTCCAACCAGAGAAAGACACTTTGAAGCTCTAGATAAATTCCTGGGTAGAGCTGAAAATTATAATTTGAGACTGAATCCAAATAAGTGTGCATTCGGAGTCACTTCAGGTAAACTATTGGGCCACATAGTTAGCAAAAGAGGGATAGAGGTTGATTTGAATAAAGTAAAAGCTATCAGTGAGATGCCAGTACCAAAGATAGAGAAAGAGGTAAGAGGATTTATCGGGCGGTTATAATACATTTGCCGGTTCATAACCAAGCTGACTACCATCTGTGATCCGATATTCAAGCTGCTTAGAAAGAATCAGCCAGTAGTTTGGGACGATCAATGCCAGCAAGCTTTTGAGACTATTAAGAGGTATTTGATGGAACCACCTGTGTTGTAACCTCTAAAACCAGGAAAGCCATTAATTTTGTACTTAGCAATCGAGAAGGAAGCTGTAAGGGCAATGATGGCATAAGAAGATGAGAATGGAGTGGAACATGTTGTGTACTACTTAAGTAAGAAGTTTCTGCCTTACGAAGTCAATTACAACTTGGTAGAAAAGATATGTCTGTCAGTTGTGTGGGCGACTAAGAAGCTTAAACATTACTTCCAATCCTATAAGATTTAGGCAGTGTCAAAGCATGATCCTCTAAAGTACCTCCAGCAAACTCCTTCTCTCACCGGGAAGTTAGCTCGATGGTTAGTATTACTCACAGAATTTGACATTGAGTACATGTCCAGGAAAGTGATCAATGGAAGGGCTGTCATAGATTTCTTGGCACAGAATTATGTGGATGACAATTAGGAATGGAAATTAGAATTTCCCGATAAGCATTTAAGAGCTATTAAGGTGAAGTCTACCAATGAGACCAGTAGAAAAGCCGTGATTTTATGATATGTAAAAGTATCTCAAGACTGGATAATTTTATGAGGATGTAGAGAGGAAAGAGAAGGCATCTTTGAAAATATTATCTAGATAGTTTATCAGTCATAATAGTATGTTGTATAAAAGAATACCAATTAGGATACACTTATAGTGTGTGGATAAGGAAGAAGCTCGGACGATTATGAAAACTATGCATGCAGGTGTTTATAGGCCCCATATAAATGGAACAGTTCTAGAAAAGAAGATAACTCGTCAGGGGTACTTTTAGTTAACCATAGAGACATATTATATTAAATTTGCAAAAGGGTGACATAATTGTCAAGCTTATGGGGATGTTAGTCATTTGCCCTCAATGGAACTTCAAGGATTGACGTCTCCATAGCCTTTTACAGCTTGGGGAATTAACATAATCAGGGAAATAAGGCTAGTCGCAATAGGCATCGATATATTGTGGCAGCAGTGGATTACTTCTCTAAATGGGTCGAGGCTGAGTCGTACACTTCAGTTAGGTCGAAACAAATGGCAAGGTTTATAGAGAGAAATATAATTTGTAGATATGGGTTGCTACATCATATTGTGACTGATAATGAGGTTCAATTCCTGTCAGAAATGGTTGCATTACTCCGGAACTATAAGATAGAGTATCATCGGTCATCTCTTTATCGTCCTCAGGCTAATGGTACGGTTGAGGCTGTAAATAAGAACATTAAGAGGATCTTGGCCAAGATGATAAATAGCTACAAGGATTGGTCTAAGTATTTACAGTTCGCATTATGGGGGTATCAGATGACTGCAATAACATCTACCGGAGTTACGCCTTATTCATTAGTATACGGGTGTGAAGTAGTGCTGCCAGTAGAAGTGGAGATTCAATTTCTAAGGGTCCTGCTAGAAATGAAGATTCCCAAATACCAATGGGTAGAAAGCAGATTGGCATAGTTGACATTATTGGATAAAAAGAGATTTAAAGCCATGTATCATATGCAACTGTATCAAAAGAGGATCGCCAGAGCCTATAATAAGAAAATCAAGCCGGAGAAGATAAAAAAGGTGAATTGGTATTAAAACACACAAAGCCACTTCTTACTAATCTGAGGAGAAAATTCAATCCAAACTGGGAAGGTCCTTACCTCGTGAAGAAGATATTCTCAAAAGGTGCTGCTATTTTGCATGATCTGGAAAGGAATAAGTTTAGAGATCCCATCAACCTGGATAAGCTCAATAAATACTTTTTGTAAAGTCTCACTAGGGAGAAAATCTCAAAAAGAGGCTGTCTAGGCAAAATTTAGAGAATAAAAAAAAATCCTGCTAGGTTGAAAACTCCACAAAGGAGCGGCCTAGGCAAAAATAAAGGATAAATAACAAGAGAGAGATAATAAAATAGTTGGCTGGAAAACTTGCAAGGGCAAGCCATCCAACAATAGGAGAGATATCAGAAGCAGTTTGTATGTACAATTGTGCTTATTTTAAATAAAGAGGTTTGCTTTTGCATTAAATGCTTATTACAATGAGCTTAACTAAAGGGAAAGATACCACATAAGATGAGTTGAGTCTAATTAAGTTGCTAAAACTAAAGAAGAAAATAAATCTAAGTCATTTTCCTTTTATTCTTTCTCATTTCTTGCATGTTAATCCTAAATAAATGCCTTGTCTTTTGATGCTTGATGAATTCATCTTATTTTGTCTGTTGCAACTAGATCCAAGCTTTATAATGATCATCAGTAGTAATGTCTCCATCTTGTGAGATACCGCATCTAATGGTACAGTGTGACCAGGTCGCTGATAAGTTCTCCATAAAGTTTTGAGTCAAAGGGCTAGGTTGAAAGCCATGAGTGGGCTCCACAATCAGTTGCTTCTCTCCATACTAGCGGCAAAGTTAGATCGGGTAGTAAAATGAGCAGAAATTCAGTGCAGCAAGAGGGATATAATGGGTATATGTACTGGTAGTCACATGCTTGATGTTCCACCAAGGACACATCCACTGGACTTCAGTATCTGGAAAGTTAGCCAACCACTCTTTCAGATCAGCTGGGAGCCTTAGCAATGGTCGAGTCTGCACCTGCTTGGGCTTGTATTTTGTAATATTGTGAGGGGGTGCTATCAGCTTCAGTTTCTCTTGGATCCAAATCTGTAAAAATGGAGGGATTTTTTTTAAAAAAAAGTGTGAGAAAATTTACCTCCAGTAATATGGGACTCACAGTAAATCGATGTATCGTAGGTAGATTGTCCAAATTGATTAAGGTCTCAGTAAGGATAACCGGCACGAGATTAAGTCCTGATTCAACCTGATCAAGAATATGCATGATTTTGAAGTCACAGTCACCTAAGATGGAAACCAACAAGAATTGGGCATACAAGTAGAAAATAACCATGCGTGGCCAGTACACTTCCCTGCTATTAACTGAAACCACAGCCTTCAGGAACGAATCAGAGATTAACCCATCCCTGGAAATATGTTGAAGAGATGATTGAGGAGGGATGTTGAATAATCGAGCCTTCTGTTGTTGTATGACTTGGAGTTTTGGACGACCAAACTATAGAATTGTAATCTGCTTAGAAGAGTCATCTGGGAAACCCAAAATTGCTCTGAATTCTTCAGGCAGGGGGTAAATCTCAAAGTTATTGAATTAGAAAATATGATTCTTAGAATCCCAAAATTGGGCCACATTATGAAGGAAGGGATAATTAATTTTACGTAGGTGAAGGGATCGGAATACAGAAAGGTGAAAGGATTTAGTTTTAACCAATCTTCTCCATCCATACTCTGTAAGATAGGACGAAGCATCTTCAAGATCTGTTCTGTCATTTTTGAAGGGTTTTCTAAGATTTTAGGTCGAATATTATTAGCTATCAGTTTTTATAATGAACTCAAGGGATACAAGAGCAGGAATCGTGCAACAGTACTCTCTAAAGCATCGCCTTACCGAAGAGGCACCCCCTTAGCATCCCAAAGCATTATTCTTATCACCTTAATCGGAAAGGCACCACCTTAGTGATTCAGGTGGCGCCCAAGCAGCGCCCTAGCATGTAATTTCGGCAAATCAGGCAAAATAGGTGCAAAGAGATGGGTGTAAATGATTGGGATACTCATATAGCTATGGAAAAAATAGGAATCAGATGAAAGTAAACGGAATGGTGCATCATCATAGATCCATATAGTAGCAATACATCCATGTTCAAAGTACAAAAGAAACTAATATGCCAA